>JANAVB010036821.1:0-103238 GCA_029216955.1 Iris pallida
ACAATAGTTTCCAGGCCAGCATTGAGATGTCACCTTTCGAGGCTCTGTACGGGCGTAGGTGCCGTACACCCTTATCTTGGGATGATGTCGGTGAGTGAGCTTTACTGGGGCCAGAGATGGTTGTTGATGCAGCCGAGAAGGTGAAGCTCATCAGGGACAGACTTCGCGTGGCGCAGGACAGACATCGGCACTGGGCCGATAGCCACCGGAGGCCCATGGAGTTTGAGGTACAGATTAGAGTAGGATTAGTTTAGGTTTGATTGTTGTGTTTTAATAATTATGTTTGTTTATTATTATTAATTGAGACCTTGCTTGTGATTAGGTCGGAGACCAGGTTTTTTTGAGGATATCTCCGACTCGTGGTACGATACATTTTGGTAGAGGCGGGAAGCTTAGCCCGCACTTCATCGGCCCTTTCGTTATCAGCGGGAGAGTCGGTGACGTGTCATACAGGCTAGACTTGCCGCCTGCACTTGTGGGGGTCCACAACGTATTCCATGTATCGCAGTTGAGACGGTACGTGGCTGACCCTAGCCATGTGCTCGATCATTCAGAGATTGAGGTTGGGCCTTCTCTCAGCTATCCAGAGCAGCCAGTGGAGATTCTGGATCGACGGGAGAAGGTTCTGAGGAACCAGGTGATACCCTTGGTACGCGTCGCATGGAGGCATCATTCTCCAGGAGAGTCGACCTGGGAGCGGGAGGATGAGATGCGCGAGCGGTACCCCTATCTTTTTGGACCTTGAGGTATACTTTTTTATCCTTCTCAGCAGTTTAGTTTCGCCTTTAATTTCGACGACGAAATTATTTTAAGGAGGGTAGATTTGTCACTACCACTTTTTAGCTTGGGAGTATTTTGGTCTTTTTGAAATTTTGTGAATTATTTGGAATTATTATTTATTATTTGGATTTATTATAATTAATATGATTTTTAGTGATTTTTGGTGATTTTTAGTAGAATTGATTTTGACCCTATAGTTGACTTTGACTAGTGTTGACTAGAAGACTAACCTAGTGACTAACATAGGTTAAGACCACTTGGTTAGGTTAAGTAAACTTTTTTTGACCTATTTTGGTGAGGGTTAAGTCATTGGAACTTGTTTGGAGGGATTTGGAGTTGATTTGACTAATATGGCTTATGACTTCATAAGTCATGACTAATGACTTAGGTTTAATAGCCCATAGGCCCACACCATGAACCAACCTAACCCTAATCATCCCATGGCAGCCACTATTGACCATTTCCCATCCTATTTAATGCCCCCCAAAGTTAGGGCTAGCCTCCCTTAGGTTTTCTTGCCAAGTTTTAGAAGAGGTATTTCTTCATCTTCCATAAATCCTAGTAAATCTATTTTACCTCCTTTTTAATTCAAATAAATTGCATTGGGTTCTAAATTCTACCTGCTTTCTGTTGGTAATTAATATTCTCAGATTTGGAGAGCTTTGGAGGAGTTTCACCATCAAGAAGAACATCTCTCATTAGAGCCTTTTGAGGGTTTTGATTCATTGAGGTAACTTCCTATTTCCACCATAGAATCCTGAGATTTTTGCATCATTAGGGAGCCCTAGACCTAACCTAACAGTAGGAATAGGAAACCCTGAGTTTTCGTGTCCTTTCGTGTCCAAACAGGACACGTATCAGTGCACTGTTCAACGTGTTTGTGGAAATGCCACAGTGGAACTTTTCGTGTTATTTTCGAAATATTTTTGAATGGAAATTTGTGTTTTGGTATCGTTTATCCATTTCTTGTGCACTGGGATTGATTCGTGCACGTGTCGTGTCGTTTGGACACGCGTGCACACGGATTTGATACGCTCGCGCGCGGTCTGGCGGTTCCCCTGCCTATCGGGGTCCCTACAGGACACGACACGGCGTGCCCTGACACGAATCTTCGTGGGGAGCTTGGGGAATCTTCTTTCATCACGCTCCCCAAGTTTACGAGATTTCATGGTCGGGTTAGGGAGTAATCGGCCGTGCACGGGGAATACACTGCACAGTGCGCAGGCTGTTAATAGCCACTGATATGGCCTTGAATCACTGGACACGACACGCACTGACACGTTTCAGGGTGACACACACTTAGACCTACCCTAGGTGCACCTGTGGACATGAGCACGAGACACGAAGTGCTCTGTGTCGGGTGCACAACAAGCGTGCACACCCGCACGAGACTGTCCAGTCTCTGTGTCTTAATTTTTCCTGTTTTGTATTTTGATTTGAATGGACACGTTTGTGTCCACTTTTGTGGACATAAATCACTTGTGTGACACGTGTGCATTGTGTTTATAAGTTACCAACCTTGATTTGGGTATTTTAGATTAGATTTGATGTTTAAAACTCAATTCCTATTTTTTCCTAAAAACTGTGTAATATCCAAGTATCATGTTTTTCTTCCAGATTTTAAATATGAGTTTGTCATCAATATTTAACCCATTAAACACTGATAATTGCATGTTGTTAAGCTTCTAACTTGTTCACCTACATGTCATCTAATGCTATGTCGATTTTGGTTGGAATTGGTGGAAGTTTGGGTTTGAAATTGGGGATTGAATAGTTGGGGACTGTTTAGTGGTTTAAAGTGATATATTGTGTGGCATGGGCTGTTCAGTTTAATGTCCAATCATGAGCTTGTTGGTGGGGGGAACTAATGTTTGACTCTTCCTTTCTTCTCACTGAATTGCTAAGTGTGCACTGTTTACTGTTTCACACATTCACCACACACATGTAGACACCACACACCCACACACCAGCCCTGTCACTCTATCCTCTAGCACACACACACATTCATCATGTACACACACACACACACACACACGTACACATGAACACTTGAGTTTTCCCCCTCTCTATAACCTACTTCCCATTGTATAAAAATATTTGTATATATATATATATATATATATATATATATATATATATATATATATATATATATATATATATGATATAAGTTTGCGTTTTGTGTATGGGCATCTAATCTAGAACTGAAATGGTGTATAGGATATATATATGTATTAGTTTCCTATATATGTAAGTGTGTGATTATATATATATATATATATATATATATATATATATATATATATATATATATATATATATATATATATTTATTTATATATATATATATATATATATATATATATATATATATAATATGTGGGTATATGGATATACTAGCCTATGTGTTATGATAGCTCATGTGCTAGGCACATGCCTATATGTATATAAGGATATACATATACATTCATATGTGATAATGGTATAGGTATATATGTGATATATCCTATGGCCTGTATGTGAGTCAGTTTGACTAACAGGCCTAGATTGGGCTTGTATAGCTTTACTAGACCTAGAATAGACTTGCTAGACTAGTTTGACCTAGTGTAGACTTGTTTGACTTAGGTTTGACTTGGTTGACCTAGTTTGACTTCTAGGGTTGACCAGAGTTGACCATAGTTGACCAGGAGTTGACTTTGGTCTAGATTGACCTAGATTCATGTAGAATGTATTGATTTGCATCTTATTATCATTGTAGACTCATAGTGACTTGTACTGTTCTATAGGAGACTAGACACCACTCCTCGGACAGTCTATATTCTCTCAGATTCACTAGTTACAGGCGAGTACATTCTCTGATCATTTCATATCATGTTTAGGATTATATTTCCTGCTTTAGACTATCTTACTTGATGCTGACACAGTTGGAACACGGATTAGTACTATATGGATCCCTTCATGAGATGTTATCCTTCTCGGGAGCATCAGATACTTTTGGCCAGTGTGTTTTCACTTACATCACGTATCTTATGCTTCTATTATCATGAATCTTCGGGAATCAGCTAGTGACTGATGTACCCTCATGATCACCGAGCCTTCACGAATCAATTCATGAATCACCCTATACGGGTTAGTAGTTTAGTCACGAATCTTAACGTAGCTTGACTGGATCCTTGTGTATTGATTGGAGGTACGGGGGAGTATGAATGGTCATGTGAATAAATATCCAAAGTAGTATAGTCATGAATCACTCTTAGTGTAGTCATGAATCAGTCCTAAGCCATTCACATGTTCGTCTGTACTCTAAATCACTAGCACTGTCTCTCTTTTATATATCATAGATATTTGCTTACTGTCTCTCTCTCTTATATTATGATATTCTTCAGTTCCTGTATTTTATTCTCTAGCATGATTATATTTCCTTTCTGCTATGACTTGTTGAGATGTTTTGTACTCGCTCCGTCCTGACTAGACCTGTTGAAATATTACAGAGGATAAGGACTGAGGCTGGCTGCCCTACTTATTATAGGGCTACTCTAGATGATAGTACAGACTTGGACCAGCAGCAGGAGCCACTAGCTGTGGATGACACACCCTTAGACTAGGATGCTTTCATTTCAGTATATCATGGATGATTGTACTTATTGATACTTGGGATCTGGGATTTTGTATTGTCTTAGACACTTAGACTTTCTGATGTACATAGGGATGTTCCTTTCATTTCTGCAGTTTCTCTTATCTTTCTATCTGTTATCTTTTATCTGCCTTAGTTGTGATTGAGTTACCTTCTGTTATGACACCCCCATTCGGGGAGTATAAACTGTTTAAGATTTATATTGTTAGATATTGTGACCTAGGACAACGTTCTACCGCCGACACTGCGACGTAGGCTGGACGTACCCACGTCTCGTGCCCTTACTCTAGGGTGCGGGTCGTGACAACATATAAGGAGTCTTCATGCACATCCATGGTGGTAGATTATAAGGGGTCAAAATCATCGGCCAACAAGAGTACTAAGCCCCCAACTGTCCGAAAGGAGTGAATCCATCAGAACATAAAGCCAGCCGAATATTTCTAGGCTCCACAGCAAATCCAGCATGACATCGATAAATTGCTTCCATGCCTCTCCAAATTAGATGGATAACATAATTCACCTACATCTATCTTCCGCTCTTTGCTATGCCATGTCATATGCTCTGTAGTATTCGAGGAAATATACATCTTCTGTAGCCACTTTGTGATCGGTGAAAACTGTATGTATTTGTAGGGGTGCAACCTTGCTCGTGCAGTTGATTTTCCTTTATGGGCTTGTATCGGTCCTCGTGACAGAAAATACATTTGTCTTTATTATTGTTCTCTTTGTAGTACAACGTACAGCCGTTTCGGCAAGAATCTATCTCTTCGTATCCTAATCTGAGTTTACGTATCATCATCTTCGACTTGTACAAGTTTTTTGGCAAGTCCTTCGCCCCTTTTGGTAGTAACTCTCTAACAAACTGAATTATCTAGTTGTAGCATTCATGTGGTAAGTTAAAATTAGACTTGAGGTTCAACGGTCTCATCACCACCGACAGGACAGAATGTGAATCACAGCCCGAATATAACGGAGTATCTGCATGGTTGAACATATCATAGAACTCCTTTGCAGCAGGATTCAGATCCTCCGGATCAAAACTTGGACCGGCACAAGCCGCATCAAATACCAACTCACGTGCCAAGTTTCGATGTCGATATTGGAAGTGATCTCCAAGAGTGGGGTCTCCCACCTCAGTATTGAAGGAGGACTGATATTGCAGAACCAAAGGTTCTCCTTGAGCCGTCCACTCGTTGTAGTTCGGTATGAAACCCTTCTTGTAGAGGTGCTCTCTCACGAGATCTACCTCTTTGAATGGTATATTACGACAATTAACACAATGGAATTTTATGAGCCTTCCGTCCATAAAATAAGGTTGGCTACTGGCGTATCTCAGAAATTCCTCGACGCCCGCCTTAAAATCATCCGTTAAACCAATCTTGCTCTCATGTCGCTGATTGTACATCCATGAACGGTCAACTAAGTATCGACTCATTGCTCAAACCAATTCTGCGCCAAGTACCATATAAGTTGTAAATACAAGTAAAAATTAATTTAGTACCTAACTGTAATAACCAATGTTAACAGTATCAGTATCGAAATTGGTATCAGACCACTCCTATGAGTATCGATATCGAAATTTGTATCAGACCATTCCTATGAGTATCGATATTGAAATCGGTAATATCAACCATTCCTATGAGTATCGATATCGAAATTGGTATCAGACCATTCCTATAAGTTTCGATATCGAATTCGGTAATATCGAAATTGGTACCATTCCTATGAGTATCGAGAAGGAATCTAGAGAGAGGGGTGTGTGTGAGTGTTTGTATGTATATACTTGAATGAGCTCCATGAGGAAGTGGACATCCTTGGTGTAGAGCTCCCTGAGGAATGAATAAAGAAGATGTTTTGAATATGAAGCTCTGCTTCACGTTTGGTTCTTATTAGTATCGACTATATCAGATTAGTATCGGCCTATCGGTTCGGTATCGGCTGTATCGGATTGGTATTGTAATCGGATATCCTATCGGTATCGGCCGTATCCTTATACCATATCATATCGGTATTGGCCTAATTATCGAAACTGGCCTAATTATCGATATTGAAATCGATATCATACCATTCCTATGAGTTTCAATATTGAAATCGGTATCAGACCATTCCTATTAGTATCAAAATCGAAATTGGTATCAGACCATTCCTACGAGTATCGTTATCGAAATTGGTATTAGACCATTCCTATGACTCAATTGGGAGCCATGTTTTGCGATTAAATATGGTTTCAGAAATTTAGGGTTTAGCTAAAGCAAATTATAGATCAAATGCATATTAGAAAAATACAGATATTTAAACCTCAACCTTCCTCATAATTTAGAGTTTTCATCAATAGTTGGAAACATAACGTGATATTGAGCAACCTAGATTCCATTAATCATCCGACAAGTATTTTAAGAAAATTTTGTAAAATTGTACCGAATTACAAAAACCAACTCTTTGTCCATCTACATAGGAAGTAATGTTGGAATAATATAGATATTTAAGCTTTAACCTCACAACTATAGAGTTTTGATACAATACAACAAGAACTTTAAAAATGTACACCCCTAGATGAGGGGGACTTTCTAGATGTGCTCAACATCTATGACAGGGCTGAGTGTGACTGAGGGCTCCTAGATTTTGATTTCTTTGTTCTCTAAGTCTTAGTTTACGAGTCTTTTTTTTCAATGATCAAATACGGTTTATGAATGAAAATAAGATTAGATTAATAAGCTATGTATAAAAGGAGACTTTTTCGAAAGAAAAAATTGAAACTAGATCATAGAAATGCTAAGTTATAAAGACATGAATAGTCACTCGATCTAGAAAATTGGACAAGTAGATCACCCTAGTGAGAAATCAACACTTTATAGTGTTTCAATGCACATCCAAACAATTAATATATCATGTTCGATACCAATATATCCAATGTATCGTGTCCAAGTCCAATGTCCAAGTCCAACGTGCTCGTGTCCAAGTCCAATGTATCGTGCTCGATACTAATATATAATGTACTTAGTCCAAGTCTAATGTATCATGTCTATACATATCCAACACCAAAATCTAAATTTATATTGCCCCCCAAATCACAAATACAATAACATAAAAAAATAGCAATATGGGATAGGGTTTACCTTCGACGGATGAAAAGGGTCTGACTGGTGTAGGAGGAGGGGGCGTCTGCTCGATGTAGGAGGAGGAGGTGGCATTTGTTCGCTGTAGGGGCGAAAAGGGGGGGTAGGTTATAGGGAGGCGGAGAGGGGGGCTGTAGGGGGTCGACGGAGAGGAGGGAGGCTGTAGGGGTGAGGAGGGGGGCTGTAAGGGGGGCGGGGTTGGGGGTCGGCGGAGAGGAGGGTCGGCGGAGAAGAGGAGGGCTATAGTGGGGCGGAGGGGGGCTGTAGAAGGGGACAGAGAGGGGGTTTAGAGGAGGGGGTCAGGAGGAGGATGCTGGAGGACGAGAGGGGGTCGGGAGGAGGAGGACGCCATAGGAGGAGGCCGGAGGACGAGAGTGGTCAAGAAATTTTCGATTGGGGGAAATTTTAGTTTGGGTAAAAATTTGAGAATGAAGGGGAAGGGTGCTGTGTAACTTTTACAGTAGCTCAGCGACGAAATTTTTCGTCGCTAAGTGGTCGCTAGTACATTAGCGTCGGACTACCGACGAAATTAGCGGCGTTTAGTTATACTGCATTTTTACATAATAAATCAGTAGCTAGTTAGTCGGTAATCCGTCGGTAAATAGCGACCATTTTATTTTCGTCGGTAAGATCAGTCGATAAATTACAGTATTTTTGTAGTGGATGAACAAGTGAAGCAATATCTATCTATGTGTGTTGAAATATCGTGTTCGACGTGTGAATGACTAAGGGGTAAATCCGGCACCCCACACGTGTCGTGTGCGGCTGCTATTCTCTACGAAAGACACTGGGGATGGAAATGATAGTTCATACGTCTACTAAGATATTTTCCCACCCAACTAGTACTCATGGACTCGAACAAGTCACGAACACGATAATCATATAGATGGTAAACAAGAAATATAATATGTAGGATCCATGATACTAACCCGTGTAACAAGCATGTCATCGAAGCAGGAAGTGCATATATATAAAATATAATATAAAAACTATCAAGAATTGAAAGCAATCAATATATGTACTTGCCTGGGGTCCTTTGTTGGTGAAACAGATAATACCAAACCACTTAGTGAGCCACAAAAGTCAAACTCGTACAACAATCTCCAGATGCTGAAACAGACATTACCAACATTTTTTGTATAAAATAAATATGTAAAAATGCCAGCCTAAAAGTTCAATTCTGTACACAGGGGAAAAATCATAATTTTGGGTCAAAACGATGTCCGCCGTTGGACTCGCTTTGCACCGAAAAGCTTACAAGATCCTCTGGTCTCTAAAGTCATCAAACTATATGTCTACGTGTCCGATTTGACGATACAAACCCAACCGTATGTCCAAAATTGGATTCCGATGGGCCGTGCACAATTTTGCCTGCGGGTTTAGATCGCGGGCCCGCTAAAATAGCGTTCCGGTTGAGATACTCCGTATCGGCCCCTTTGCAAACTAGCCCACAACTTCGAGCAGAGGAGCAGCCCACCCCTGAATCGGTGTCTATACATGTACAAGAAACACAAGACATGTACAAGTTCCTCTAGGAAATAATATCTCATGACGGGATCCAAGATATACTAATCGGTGTACCCTCGTGTCAGAAATCAAGTATAACACTATAGGCTGACATCATAGAAGTCATCAAGGTAACGAAAGCTGTCAAAGAATGTACTCGCCTGTGGTCCTGAGCAACGAATGTGGATCGATGTCCAAAGTGGAGTCACAAAGCCCTAGATACGAAATATCAATGTCAATTGGTGTTTTGGTGTGATAAGCATTGATATCTAATTTGAAATGTGATCTCTAGGTCAATTCTAGGTCGTGGAGGTCAAACTAGGTCAATTTCTCGCTTCTTTGGTCGAACTAGGTCAAATTACCTAAGACTTTTAAGGTTAAACTACTCAACACTAGTCAAAACTAGGTCATACTAAGGTTTATAGGCCCATACCCATATAGAAATAAGGATACTAGGTACCCTATATGCGTATGGGCTCATATACTTTAATACCTTAGCATATACCCTTTACCCTATACACGTGTGTTAATGTACCTTACTTAACACACACACACACACACACACACACACACACACACACACACACACTATCACTACCACTTTTCTAGGACAAGGATATTTTACTCATTTCACAATTTGGTGTATTTTTTTTCTTTCAATATGATGTTGTATTTATTAGAAGTCTAACTAATCATTAGTCAAGGTAGACACCATTTAGATTGACTTGACCAATTAGTTTGATTAATTAGACTCTAGTCATGACCAAGTTAGATACAAGTCTTGATTAGGGCCAAACCACTTAGCCCACTTAAGGACCCACCTAATACTAAGTGTAATGAAAGGATTAGGGATAATCTAATGCCTATTTAACCCTATTTTCCCTAAAATGGCAGCCACCTTTAATTTA
Source organism: Iris pallida (assembly GCA_029216955.1). Classification (NCBI taxonomy): domain Eukaryota; kingdom Viridiplantae; phylum Streptophyta; class Magnoliopsida; order Asparagales; family Iridaceae; genus Iris; species Iris pallida. The sequence goes on from JANAVB010036821.1 coordinate 9,945, forward strand.
GGGTTTTCATCCATTCCTCCATTCAATCCTCTTCCAAATTTCCTCCTCCTTCATCCATTTGTTGGATAAAGGCTTGGGGAAGCTCAAGGAGGCTAAGAGAAGGCCTTAATATGGATTTGAAGGCTCCTTCTCCATCTATTTTCCCCAATTTTGTGCAACTTTGTAATGGCTCCTTTCTACATAGGTATAACCCTCTAAATTTATATTTTCATGGTCAAATTTCAAGCATATATATAAGAGACCCCTCCCATGACTAATAGGAAGTATTTTGGGGTCCTAATGAGTCCTATTATGATGGTTACAAGGAGTTTAGTGTCCATTAGAGGGAGACTTCAATTGATGCCAACCAAGTGTATGTAGAAATGTCAAAAAGGCCATTAGGTTCTATTTTTCAGTTTTGTTGCTGGAATATAGCTTGGTTTTCATTAGAATAGGAGAAACGAAGCTCTAAAATATTATAGATTACTGTATGAATGTAGACTTTGTACATGTAAGAAAATATAAGTGCTGAACATATGTTTTATATATATATATATATATATATATATATATATATATATATATATATATATGTAATTGTGTGTTTGGAGGTGATAGTGTTCAGTGAGGTTGCTTTTGCTTTGTCATTTCTAGCAATGTGGCTTGCATCTGCATTCTTGGCCTGGCTTTTGTTTTGCATATGCAAATGCAATCAGCAGCAGCAAGCAATGTAGCTGCAGCTGCACTTGGCAGCAATGCTTTAACAAGCAGCAGTAGGGAAGAGCCAGTTAGGCTCTGTTTTTAGGCCCCTTGGCCATGAGCCAATGTATAGGCCATTTGGCCAATACCCTGGCCTTAGGCCATCGGCCATAGACTTGTAACCAAAGTTTGAGTTGTGTCAGTGAGATATATTGTGTGTTTGTATGAGTGTGCAACATATGGGTAATAGGACAATAGCATAGGGGGTGAGATACCTGTATAGTGTGAGTATCCTAGTACCTTTTGTAACTCCACCTTCCCAATTTGTTTAGAATTTTAAAGTTTTCTAAATAATAATAATTTTGATTTAAACAATTTTGAATAATATTTTTTTATGAAATTTTGGAGGGAATTCCTAGTTTGTTACAACTAAATTGGAGTGGTCCCCATTTCTCTCAAACTAATCCTAACAACCTAAACTTTTCTCTAACAGTTTTGTGGCTAATTAAGTAATTAATCCTTTGTGGAGGGGCTTCAGTGCAAAGTTGCCATCCATTTCTATTTAAGCAAAGAGGAGAGAGAAGAATTAATGTACATTCATTTTCTCTTGAGCTTTTTCCAACTGATCTGAGCTCGAGCTCTCCTCTACCAAATTCTTAAACGAATCCCAAATCCCCAATTTTTCCGGCGAACGAAGTTTGATGGTGATGGCGACACGCACGCCAAGCGTCGACTGAACTACTCGACGGAGTCACTGTCACGCCCCAGAACCAGAATACTGCAGAGCGGAGGCAGACATAGCCAGCTACGTATATGAAATGGGATCCATCTCGCTATACGGTCACGGCTGTCTAGACACATGATGGTTTATCTACAAGCCAGCAGTCTCTTAAGGTCATGAACAAGCCTATTGTCTCAATCACAAGCAAGTAAGTAAAAGTTACAAGATGTATGATCATTAAATATACAATAATAAGGCATCCCAAATATTATATATTCAGTTGATCATGAAGCTAGTCGTTACAAAATGTTAGGACTAGCAAGAGTTTAGTCATACATGATCAACCCTAGGATTTGTTAATCATATTATAGTCCGTAGGCAGACAGTAAGTAAGTGCAATCGAGCTAAAAAGGTGCTCGTCGGCTAAACGTCTCAAAAGAATATTTTTACAATAGAGTGGGAGAGCCAAAAATAACCCACTCGTTGCCAAGATTCCGTCTAGTGGCCACCATCTGGCTGGAAGGTCGGTAGATCCTCTGGAGCTGCTCCGAAATCTGGCCACACAAAACTAGCTGGGTCAGACCCCAGAAAGAGCAAGTGCCACAAAGGAGGCTTCACTTAGGAACTAAAACCAGCAATCAACACAAGAGTATACATAAAGTAAGAACTGGAAATAAAGAAAATACATCAGGATGATATACGACGAGATAACCATAGAACTATTCAGATAACCAGGTTACAACCCGTAAACCAAACAAGGACCGGGGTTGTAACCCTTCGTCCGAACAGAACTTAGAATTCTCACTATTTATCGATAAAATAAATACAAGCATTCTGGTCATGCAGTAATCTGGAGCAGGGTCAGGGCAAGACTAGACTGGTTAGACTCCATCCAATCATTTCACGGTCAAGCAAGAATTACGGCTTGATACTTTAACTAACTAGGGTTGTCACAAGCCTAATTACTAACAAGATGCAGTGAGATTATTCCACAGCCACAAGCCCTGCAGACGATCCAGGTTACCCGGGTTGAAAGATTAGGGTTGAATTCAGGTGGGTACATCGTCCAGGAAACGCATGTACCCTTAGGTAGCTTGAAGGGTGCAACACATGACAGTGTGCTGGAAATGTTCCCTACTCGATGGCAGGCTACAGATCCCAAGACGCGCCCAGGTAACGGGATTGCCTGTAGCTGGGAGATCTCTTTATGACTAATGTGTTATTCTAATTATTAAACTTAGCCCATTTTAGTAGGTACTCCTGACCGTGGTACTCAGGAGTCCCATCCTAGACAAGATGCAAGACATAATTGGTTTATTTGTACAAGCACAATTGCCCACGGTATCCAGATTAATTATACAGGTCATGTCATGTCAGGTAGCCGTCGCAACAGCCGTTCAAGATAAATCATGTCAGGTTATCATGTCCAGTTTACTGGTCAGGAGTGCGCCGCGACGGGCCACTATCAGGTCATGTCAGGTTAGTCATGTCAGGAGTGCACCACTACGGGTCACTGTCATGTCAGGCTCAATTATTATGTCCAAACATATCAAATAAATATCTAATAAAATATCAATACACAGGGCTATAGGAGAGCCATGCGGCTAAGGCATATGCGGCCAAGAATGATCTCATGCGGCTGGAAGAGAACAGCCCATGCGGCTGAAGGGGCAGGAACCTATGCGGCTGGGAGTGGGACTAGCTCCCATGTGGCAAGCAGAAAAGGGAGGTTTCATGCGGCTAGGATGAATTGGACTCATGCGGCCGAAAAAGGCAAGACATATGCGGTCAGCGGAAAGGGTACTCATGCGGCTGGCGGGGATGGGTCCATGCGGCCGGTTGACCAATCAGGTACATGCGGCTGGGAAGGAGCAACCCATGCGGCTGCGGGGAGCAATGACTATGCGGCTCACGAGTGTTGAGTTCATACGGCTCAGGGTTGCTGGAAATCCATGCGGCCAGGAAGGACTGGGCCTCAGTCATGCGGCTGAGAAGGAATACTTGTCGCATGAACTTGTCATGCGGTCAAGTCAAGGCAATAGTGCATGCGGTTGGAACTGACTTGCAGCATGAATGTTCATGCGGTCAAGTGCTACCATGCGGCTCGGGACTGTGCTTCTTCTCTAAATTTTTGAGAAGAAGTACACCATAAGCCATGGCTTCCAAGCTGCATAACTCTATCATCCGGAGCCCAAATACGAACTTCCATAGGTCAAAATGGGGTAGAACGAAATTCTCTAAAATATGGAACCATCAAAACTCGGAAATAATAAGATTAAGTAGATCAAAACCCAAAAAATCCAAAAATAAAGTAAATATAGATCTACAAGAATCTAGCCATGGAAAGTGAAAATGCCAAGATCTAAAGTAAGTTAAAATGCTATAAGAAAGAGAATGAAGCAATAAAATTTGAGTTCCTCCATGAAGCAAGTTGCACTTGCCTAGACCTCTCTCTTCCTCTCTCTAGTAGGTAGGAATTAATGGTGGAGAAAAAAAAGATATTAATGAAGAGAGAGAAGGAGAAAGGGTTAATAAATGGTAGTGGTGGTGGTAGGTAGGGGGTTCACCCTTTGGTTCATAATGAACCAAGGCAATCAAGCCTAGCCGAACCAAACCAACCCCAAGGAGACCAAGCCAAACCAAACCAAGAAGATATGCAAATACAAGATAAAATACGTATACGTATTCTAAATACGTAATATGAACACAGGCATTACAGTCACCACACAACTTCCAGATCTTCTCGACAGAAGCGACGTACGTTCGGCAGAAGCAGTCGATCTGGCTATTCGAGTGCGAGCGACTACGACGAAGTCATGGCAGTGGTGATGATGACTATGACGACGATCTAGTCGGCTGTTCTTCCTTGGCGGAGCACGATTCTACAGTAACGATGAGGCTGTGTGAATGATCGGTCTTTTTCGACGAACTCACCACTCCAAGTTCGACGGTTCTTTTTTTGAGAAGGAGTAGTTGATCTAACGACGGTGAGTTGATCTGTCTTGATTTAGTCTCGGAGTTCGATTACTGTTTCGATCGTTCTGATTGATCCGTTTTTATTTCTTTTATGGATGAATTTTTTATTAGGAGGTCTTGTCAAGAACAGATTGATCAGTTAGACCTCGTTGTTCTTGTCAAACGACAGTATATCAGTAAGTGTTGGATCCCTCTCCTTTCTAATGCTTTGATGATTTCATTTGATCAAGTTATCAAAATCTAGGAAGAGGACGAACGATCGGCATCGATCATATTGGACTGATCTTCCTCACCAGGGTTCTAGCCTCTACTGACTCTGCTCCAAAATTCAAGTTGAGACGTGGATTCTTGAACAAGTAAATTTGTTAGGAATCAATTTGTTCTTTCTGATCCAACATGATCGAGTGTTTCTGGGATGATCCATTATTTGAATAAATTTTTCTTCGCTCTCGAGTTCAGAATCAAACTCTTAAATTCTTTGGTTCTGACGGCCTTTCAATTGTTTGCTTTAATGCCTTAACCAGGATTTATTTCATTCGAGTGGGAGGTGTCAGTGCAGTCGTTGTATCATCATTCACGAATACGGACTCGATCATTAGAGGTAATTCTTCTCCCTGCTGTTAGCATAGAGATTTTTCTATGCATTTAACATTAATGGATGTTTGGGCGGGATGCGTTCGAACTCAGGCAATGGAGTGGTGTTCGATCAATTGCTCATGATTAGGTGGTTCATGTCTTGCTTGGTTGTGTCCGAGTGTTTTATCTGCTGTGGTGGGTGCAAGGGATCGATTTTGGTTTCAGTCGCCTGTAGGATTCGTGTCCAGTTGTGATAGTCCATGGTGTATTTATTTCGTGAGGCTATTCGTGACCTAGGTCGGCAGGAAAAGCAAATGGCAATCGACTGGAATTTGGGAAACTATTTTAAGAACTTTGATTTTGATCTTATATTTTGTATTTAAATTTTTGTATAAGTTTGTTGATAGATTTTTGTGAAGGTTTGATTATGTATATTCAGAGTATAGTAATTATCTTCAAACTCTGAGTCTTCTAGCTATATGGTTCTACGGGGGTAGCTGGCTTTATGTGGTATACATTGTGTTGGCCTAAAGCAAGTTCTTTGGACTTTTCTTTTCTTTAAATTTTGTGTGGGTTCCTGTAGATCTCTTCTTTGGACAAAGTTTGGAATTTGTGGGTTGGTTGAGTGATGTATGCAGTTCAGATTTGGAGGACAAGGTGTTAGCCTTGTGTTTGTTGGGTAGCTAGCTATTTGAGTTGAGACCACCGAAGGATTTAATTGTTGGTGCAATAAGTTTGAGTTAATATATCTGTGGAGAATGAGTAAAGGGTTCACCAATGACCTGGTTGCCAAGTTGTTTCTGCAACAAAATGTTTTTAAATATTAACTAGTATTTCCCCCAAGGCATTATAGTTTGCTAACTATACTATATTAATATGATAAGACAAATCATATTTTTAGGTATTATTGATAGTGGAGTAATTTCAATATTAATGAACCCAATCCTAGTTAGTCTTTATAATCTAACCTTATTTTGTTAAAACAAGATAATTCACTTCTATTTAATATCTTAAATAAGATATACTGGTTACATATATGGTAGGACCAATAGATTAGTCAGCATTATCTAGCAACGAGTGAATAGATCTTAACCAACTTGAAATCATTTAACAGGAGGACATCCAGCTCCATTCAATATCCTTGGTTTCCCAGAGCAAGGCAAGTATATTCTATGGTTCTATTCATACATATCCTGTGCTTTCTTGTGACACATTGAAACACGTGCTTGTATTCTTGTATTTTTATATTCTGTGCTTACTTATGGTCAGGGAGGGGAAATATACTAGCTATGTGACCACACCTATGTTCTGATATTCATGTAGATAGCTTAGGCCTCGCACTATACTTGCGGGCCCTAAGTCGTACCCTTATTCTTGTGCTCCTGTGCTTACCCCAGCCGGTTACATATGCTAGTTGTATTTCAAATCATTGTACACATGACAGGTTCAGGTACTTCAGGTTCAGGTTTATATGCTTGTACTTTACATTCTCGTACTTTCAGGATCTTGCTTGTACTTCCAGTTTATTTTCATAACATGTTTTCTCGTACTCATTTCATATCTTGATGTTCATGTTCATTACCTAGAACTTTGCTTTGTTCCGCTCCTGATTGGATATGATTCAGGTGAGATGGAGGCAATTTTTGACACGTATTATGGGTGTGAGCCTGCTGATGTGCTAGAGCCAGCTGGAGCTGCATTGGACTTAGATGTCGAGGAGGCCTAGTTATCTTTCCCTCCTAGCAATTTATTTCATTGTATTAGAGACATCAGACTTTACCTTGCTTTCTGAATGAATGTAATAATTCATAGATTGTACTTTGGATTTTAGGATCGTTTATATAGATGCTGTGATTTGTATGTCTTCATATTGCCTTGTAGTTTCCCTAGCTTAGTACAGCTTACTTCGTCGTGTCCAACGACGAAGGCTGGGCGTGTCCGACTCGTGTCTGATTTTTCGGGAGCGGGTCGTGACATGTTTTTAGTGGTGGCCCATGCAGGTCTATCCTAATAGTACCTAGGTATTAGAGTACTATTGGGGGACTTAATTAAACTAGGGAAACTTGATCACAGCATAGGAAATCGGGTACATCGGGTATATGGATATTCTATAAACATTTACTATTTTAGGTTTTAGGGTTTAGCAATCAACGATATTTTTTTCTATTACAGGATGGTCACCACGAGGAAGGCCACATATCAGCCTAGAGCTACAGGATCTTCGGATCAGCCCGCACCTGACATACCAGTGGAGCAACTTTTACCCCCTCGTGTCACCCCTACTATCACTACTGGTAGTACGCGGTTGATGGAGATGTTTTGGGAGTTCCTTGACACCCAGAGGGAGCAGGCCATACTTTTCCAAGCAAGACTTGTAATGCACTTTCCGAGCTAGGGAAGACTTCTGACTTCTAGATTCTCGGACAATTGGACTTCTCCGACACCGAGCGCATACCATGCACCGAAGAGCAGATCGAGAACCTAGAGCCGCCACTGAAGATTATCCAAGTCCCCGAGGACCCGACTCCTCTAAAGATTGGAGCCACTAGCCAGGAAATCCAGAATGTAGCACAAATAATTGAACGAGACAGGAATCTAAAGCCCAGGAGAAGCAGGAAGACTTATGACGGAGATAGCAGCTACTATGGATCCGCAAAGCATCGCAATACTCAAACAATGTTTCTTCAGTCACATTATCAACCGCATCATCAGGAGCAAATTCAGGCCTACCTCCATTGTGTGTTCTGCAAGAGGGCGGGACATCCGGTTGACAAGTATCGCAAGAGGCTCAAACTCTGTCTATATTGTGGATCCTTTGTCCACCGAATGAAGGATTGCCATCAGGTCACGGATCATAATGGTCGAGGAGCATAAAGATCCCAGCAGCCAGCAGCCGTATATTCCTGTCATAGTCCCTGCATTTCAGCCCTAGCAGGAAATTCAGATTCAGCCGACGATTATTTGCAATTTCTGCTGCCACTCAGGACACCACTACAACGAGTGCCGCAAGAGACTATGCCTATGCTTGTACTGCTGATCGCCTTCCCACCAAGTCAAAGATTGCCCGAAAGCTGCTGATTGTACTGCCCAAGGACGAGCACGAGGAGCACCAGGACTACCGAAGGACCACCCTACATCGGGACAGTTGAAACAGTTAAAGTGATTCCAGCTCCTGAAGAAGTACTAAAGACAGACTGAAGACAGAAGACTCTCTTGCATGCTTGGAGAAAACCGTGGATCGTGATTCGCAATCCAAGTTCCTTTGGATTTTCCTCTTGGCACCTAAAACTCTCTTATTTTCTATTCAAGGATTGTTAGACTTTGTTTTCTATTCTAGAACCTTGGTTGCTATTCGAGATGTATTTCGAGAGATTGTTTCCTATTCTAGAATCTTGTTTGTAACTCTGCTCTTATTCGAGATAAAGTTTCCCATTCTAGAATCTTGTTCGTAACTCTACTCTTATTCGAGATAAAGTTTTCTATTCTAAAGATCTTGTTTCTTATTTGAAACTCCAGTTTTTATTCAAGATTCTATTTTTTCGTTTGATGTTTGTTTCATGTTCACTATTAGTACCATGTTCACTATGTATGGCCTTGTCTCCTATTTGAGATTTCGCTTGTTTTATGGACACTTGTTTCCTATTCACCTATTGATCCTCTGTTTTCTATTTGTGACCTTGCTTTCTGTTTAAGACTTTATATGCAAGAATTATTGTCTATCTAGGACTTTGTCGATATTTGATTTCTATTTGAGACTTGTATCCTATTGGATATTTCGTTTTTCATTCGAGATCTGTTCGAGATTTCGTAGTTATTCGAGATTTTCTTTCTGTTCGATAACTTGTTTCATATTCATTAATTATGACGTTGTTCCCTAATTCAAGGTTTGGTTCTATTCGAATTTTGTTCCCTATTTGAACTTGGTACTATCGAGGTTTATTCCTACTCGAAATATCATTCTGAAACCTTGTTTGAATCTTCGCTTCTATTAATGCTTGTTTGAGATTCTATTTCCTATTCCTGACTTTATTTTCTATTGACTTTGTTGATATTTGATTTTCTATCTAAGATTTGTTTTCTATTAAAATTTTATTCTATTCAAGGTATTATTCGAGACTTCGTTGCCATTTGAGATTTTGTTATACTTTGATTCCTGTACAAGGTTTCTGGTCCTTAATTCGAGACTTTGTCTTCTATCTGATACCTTGCTTCAATCCACCTTTGAAACTTCGTTACCTATCCAGGATTATGTCCCCTATACGAAATCTTGTTACCATCCCAGGTTTCATTTGAGATTTCGGTTATTGTTTGAAACTTCGCTCCCTGTTCGAGATTTAAAATCTCCTTATTGTCCTTTTAATACTCACTACTCCTTGATTGGATCCCTTGTTGCTTCTTAGTACCAAATAAACCCTTGTATGCTAATAGACAGATAACCCACCAATATTGTGACTTGGACTATTGGAACTCATTTGGACTCCTTGAAACCCTTTTAAAATTCCTATGGATAAGGTTGAAAGACTATTCGATGACCTACTAGGGTGTGGCAGTTGTGTGCTGCAACCACTGCCTGTATTACGAAGACTGAGGGTTCACTGCAGCCAACAGCGCACTAGCAAGGCACGAAAACTAAGTTGAAGTGATTTCAAACATCTATAGGTTTTCGAGTATTATTGAGACTTTGTCCTAAATTCTTCATATTTTGATCTCTTGGGTTGTTTCGTTGATAATTGTTGGAAAATTGACAAAATTGATAGAATACTCTGTAACATATTGTTATTTGAGTCACAGAACTGAAAGTTCACTGCTGTCAGATGTACACTGGCAATGCTGGGATTCTAAGTAAAGTGACTTCAAATGGCTATATGTTCTCGGATACCATAGAGACTATATCCCTTTTTCATATGATTATTAATTTTTGTGAATCATAAAACCTTACATTTTCACCTTGACTTGATACCTCCTTGATAGTTCCATACGTATTCTCAATCAATCCTTGCAATTCCTCTTCTTGTATTTTTTATTGGATCATTGGATTTTCTCAAAATATATACATATTGCTAGATTTGATTCTCTTCCACTAGATTTTCCTTTTAATCGTACTTATATCATGTTTTGCCCAAACTTGATCTTAATCATGCCTACCTAACCGTGATTTTCCTATTGTGCTAAACTTTCAATTCTGATCATACTTAGAAGATCATACCTTCATGATTTACCACTCTATGGTCGTATAACTTTATCCTGGGATGATAACGTTGGCGAGATTTCATATCGACTAGCGCTTTCTGCTAGCCTGGAGGGAGTACACTATATACTTCACGTATCCCAGCTTCGTCGCTACATTCCTGATCCTAGCCATGTTGTGGATTACTCGGAGCTAGAGGTGGGTCAGAGCTTGACCTACGTGGAGCAGCCAGTAGAGATCCTTGATCAAAAAGTGAAGCAGCTGCGGAATCAGACTATACCACTTATCAGTCATATGGAGACATCACTCTCCGGGAGAGTCCACATGGGAGCGCGAGGATGAGATGCGAGAGCGCTATCCCAGTTTGTTTGCTTGATTGTACTTTGGTTTTTTTTTGAGAATTTTCAATTCAATAAATGACTTGTGTTTAAACATTCGTTGTGATTTTGCTTTTGAGAATTCATTTTGTTGTCCTTCGAATTTCAAGGATGAAACTCTTTTAAGGGGGAGAGATTTGTAACTCCACCTTCCCAATTTGTTTAGAATTTTAAAGTTTTCTAAATAATAATAATTTTGATTTAAACAATTTTGAATAATAATTTTTTGTGAAATTTTGGAGGGAATTCCTAGTTTGTTACAACTAAATTGGAGTGGTCCCCATTTCTCTCAAACGAATCCTAACAACCTATAAACTTTTCTCTTACAGTTTTGTGGCTAATTAAGTAATTAATCCTTGGTGCAGGGGCTCCGGTGCAAAGTTGCCATCCATTTCTATTTAAGCAAAGAGGAGAGAGAAGAATTACTGTACATTCATTTTGTCCTAAGCTTTTTCCATCAGATCTGAGCTCGAGCTCTCCTCTACCAAATTCTCAAACGAATCCTTAATCCCAAATTTTTTTAGCGAACAAAGTTTGATGGCAACGGTGACACGCACGCCGAGCGCCGACTGAACTACTCGACAGAGCCACCACACCACTAGCAGATCTTTTCGACAGCAGCGGTGTACCTTCGACGGAAGCAGTTGATCCGGCTAATCGAGTGCGAGCGGCAACGGCGAAGTCATGGCAGTAGTGATGACGACTACGGCGATGATCTAGTCGGCACTTCTTTCCCGCCGGAGCACAACTCTACTACAACGGCAAGGCTGTGTGAACGATCGGTCTTTCTCGATGAAGTTTATCCACTGAACTACTCGGCGGAGCCACCACACCACTAGCAGATCTTCTCGACAGCAGCGGCATACCTTCGGCGGAAGCAGTTGATCCGGCTATTCGAGTGCGAGCGGCAACGGCGAAGTCATGGTGGTCGTGATGACGACTACGGCGACGATCTAGTCGGCTCTTCTTCCCCGCTGGAGCACGACTCTACTGCAACGACGAGGCTGTGTGAACAATCGGACTTTCTCGACGAACTTTGTCGACGAACTCACCACTCCAAGTTCGGCAGTTCTTTTTTCGAGGAGTAGTCGATCTAACGACGGTAAGTTGATCTATGTCTTGATTTAGTCTCGAAGTTCGGTTACTGCTTCGATCATTCTGATTGATCGGTTTTCGTTTATTTCATGGATGAATTTTTCATTATGAGGTCTTGTCAAGAACAGATCGATCAGTTGGACCTCGTTGTTCTTGTCAAACGACAGTGTATCGGTAAGTGTTGGATCCCTCTCCTTTCTAATGCTTTGATGATTTCATTTGATCAAGTTATCAAACGTCTAGGAAGAGGACGACCGATCGGCATCGATCATATTGGACTGATCTTCCTTTCCAGGGATCTAGCCTCTACAGACTCTGCTCCGAAACTCAAGTCGAGACGTGGATTTTTGAATTGTAAATTTTTTAGGAATCAATTTGTTCTTTTTGATCCAACGTGATCGAGTTTTTCTGGGATGATCCATTATTTGAATGAATTTTTCTTCGCTCTTGAGTTCAGAATCGAACTCTAAAATTCTTTGGTTCTGATGGCATTTCAATTGTTAGCTTTAATGCCCCAACCAGGATTTATTTTTTTTGAGTGGGAGGTGTCAGTGCAGTCGTTGTGTCATCATTCACGAATACGGACTCGATTATTAGAGTTAATTCTTCGCCCTGCTGTTAGCATAGAGATTTTTTTGAGCATTTAACATTAATGGATGTTTGGGCGGGATGCGTTCGAACTCAGGTAATGGAGTGGTATTCGATCAATTGCTCGTGATTAGGTGGTTCGTGTCTTGCTTGGGTTGTGTCCGAGTGTTGTATCTGCTGTGGTGGGTGCAAGGGATCGATTTCGGTTTCAGTCGCCTGTAGGATTCGTGTCCAGTTGTGATGGTCCATGGTGTATTTACTTCGTGAGGCTGTTCGTGACCTAGGTCGGCAGGAAGAGCAAATGGCAGTCGACTGGAATTTGGGAAACTATTTTAAGAACTTTGATTTTGATCTTATATTTTGTATTTAAATTTTTTTATAAGTTTGTTGATATATTTCTATGAAGATTTGATTATGTATATTCAGAGTATAGTAATTTTCTTCAAACCCTGAGTCTTCTAGCTGTGTGGTTCTAAGGGGGTAGCTGTCTTTATGTGGTATACATTGTATTGGCCTAAAGCAAGTTCTTTGGACTTTTCTTTTCTTTAAATTTTGTGTGGGTTCCTGTAGATCTCTTCTTTAGACAAAGTTTAGAATTTGCAGGTTGGTTGAGTGATGTATGCAGTTCAGATATGGTGGACCAGGTGTTAGCCTTGTGTATGTTGGGTAGCTAGCTATTTGAGTTGAGACCACCTAAGGACTTAATTGTTGGTGCAATAAGTTTGAGTTAATATATCTGTGGAGAATGAGTAAAGGGTTCACCAATGACCTGGTTGCTAAGTTGTCTCTACAACAAAATGTTTTTAGATATTAACTAGTATTTTTCCCCAAGGCATTATAGTTTGTTAGCTATACTATATTAATATGATAAGACAAATCATATTTTTAGGTATTATTGATAGTGGAGTAATTTCTGTATTAATGAACCTAATCCTAGTTAGTCTTTATAATCTAACCTCATTTTGTTAAAACAAAATAATTTTCTTCTATTTGATATCCTAAATAAGATATACTGGTTACATATATGGTAGGACCAATAGATTAGTCAGCATTATCTAGCAACTAGTGAATAGATCTTAACCAACTTGAAATCATTTAATAGGAGGACATCCAGCTCTATTCATTATCCTTAGTTTTCCGGAGCAAGGCAAGTACATTCTATGGTTCTATTCATACATATCCTGTGCTTCCTTGTGACAAATTGAGACACGTGCTTGTATTCTTGTATTTTCATATCCTGTGCTTACTTATGGTCAGGGAGGAGAAATACACTAGCTATGTGACCACACCCATATTCTGATATTCATGTAGATAGCTTAGGCCTCGTACTGTGCACGCGGGCCCTAAGCCGTACCCTTATTCCTGTGCTCCTGTGCTTATTCCTGAGCTTACCCCAACCGGTCACATATGCTAGTTGTATTTCAAATCATTGTACACATGATAGGTTCAGGTACTTAAGGTTTAGGTTTACATGCTTATACTTTACATTCTCATACTTTCAGGATCTTGCTTGTACTTCCAGTTTATTTTCATAACATGTTTTCTCGTACTCATTTCATATCTTGATGTTCATGTTCATTAACTAGAACTGTGCTTTGCTCCGTTCCTGATTGGATATGTTGCAGGTGAGATGGAGGCGATTTGTGACACGTATTATGGGCGTGAGCCTGCTGACGTGCTAGAGCCAGCTGGAGCTGCATTGGACTTAGAGGCCAAGGAGGCCTAGTTATCTTTCCCTCATAGCAGTTTATTTTCATTGTATTAGAGACATCAAACTTTAACTTGCTTTCTGGATGAATGTAATAATTCATAGATTTTACTTTGGATTTCTGGGATCGTTTATATAGATGATGTGATTTGTATATCTTCATATTGCCTTGTAGTTTCCTTAACTTGGTACAGCTTACTTCGTCGTGTCCAACGACGAAGGCTGGGCATGTCCGACTCGTGTCCGATTATACGGGAGCGGGTCGTAACACCTTGTAACATAGAGTGTTAGTGAGTATCCTAGATATATACATATATATGTGTGTATATGATTTAAGTGATATTAGTGAGTGAGGGTGTGACCTACCCTTTCACTAAATGCATTTATACATTTATATATTGTGTGTGAATATGGGACAAATGTGAGTGAGGAGTATATTGTGAGTAGGAGACTAAATTTAGTTGTGAGTATTCCATTGAGTATCCAAGTATCCTAATGTGTCAATTAAGTACCAGATATTGTTATGATTTGGAGTGAATAGTGTATGAGTCCTAAGTGAATTCAGTGTGGTAGTGAGAGAGCCGCATAGGCAGCAACACAGGTAGGGGCTTGTGCCCTGCAGGTGCAGCCGACCTTGCTGCTTGTAGGCAGCAGAGCAGGGGACTCCTCCATGCTCGAGCCCTATATTATTGGCAGGCCATTGGCCTTGGCAACCATTGTTTAGGCTTAACAGAAGAGTGTTGATAGCAGGGGTCTTAGCCACTGCTCGAAAGATTGGGAAGAAGAGTGCAGATGTGATTTGGGGATATAGTTGTCAGTACTTGTATATATGTAGATATATGTATGGGGGTTAGAGTTGTGTCTTGTGTTCACTGTTTTGAGATTTTGAGAGGTTAGGATTTGTGTATCAGATAAGTGAATAGCCATGGCCATGTTGGCTAGGGAAGGGCAGGCCATTTGGCATGTGTATGTAAACCCCCATATTTTATATATTGTATATTTTTTATAATTTAATTAAATTTTGTTATGCACTTCATTAGTTATGGATTTAAGTGCTGCTAGTTTATTCGTATAAATAATGTATGTGAGTATAAATATTATTACATGTGTGCTTGTTAGTCTTGCTAGTAAATAAGGTAATAATAAATTCTAGGATTTTTAGGAATTTATTGCTTGCTTAAAATATATATATACATATATATATATATATATATATATATATATATATATATATATATATATATATATATATATATAACTAGTTACTGTTAAAAAAAATATAAATGGTGGGCCGAACCCCCACGTCAGCAGCAACTAAGCTGCGGGGGCCCGACCCCTAAAACAATTTAAGCAGCAGCTGTAGCTGCAGTGGGGACAAACCCGAGCCCACGTATATTATCATATTCCTAATAAGAATACCTAGCGGTAGTACATATAAAATCCAACATCAAGCCGAACCCTAACCCTCCGAATACTCATCTTCCTCCTGAAACTCTCGACCCCGAACCCTGGCGAACCTCTCCGACCCCCCAGCGACCACCGCCATGCTTCACCGCGCCGCCGCACTCGCCTGGACCGACGGAAAAACAGAGTAAACTCTGTTTCGAGCACTGTCCAGGTAACAACTTCTCATCCCGATTTCTCCTACGACTCTACATCGTTTTATGTTTTGTAAAGTTCCATAGAAAGCCAGCATAACCTCCTTCGAGCCCCTTCAAAGGGATTTGATTATAACCCCTTGTTTCGACGTATAACTCGATGCAATGTTGCCCGAAAAACTGCACCCAAAACAGAGTTTAAACCCCGTTAAAACCCAACTTAGAAGCCATATTTCGATCTGTATGTCGAGATTTTTCAGAAACCAATTGAACACATGTGAAGACAACATAACCCCGATTAAAACGCAACTTGTAGATCTGTATTTTGATTTCTGTGCAAGAATTAAACCCATGATAAACTTGCGTGAAAAACTAGTTTCAAAATAATAGATTTTAGAAAATTTTCCCCGATACGACGTATGCCCCGACAAACCGGGCGACGTGGTCCGCGCTATACGCATCAAAAGGCGCGTATGGACGTTGCGGACGTGTGGGAACTGACGGAACTCAATTTCGTCGCGTGTGCGCGACGAAATCAACGTGTATCCGTCGAGATACCCCCGTATCGACGTTTTGCAAACTTGCCGATAACTTCGTGTACAGTCGTCGAATCGAGATGAAACTTGCGCCAACAGGTCGAATCGAAATTTTGGTCCTGTATGCCAAGTTTGGTTCGATTCTGAGAAGGTCGAATCAGAACCCATTTTTGGCGGGCCCGCGACCCACTCAAACGGGCGATTTAGTGCACGGCTCATCGGAATCCAAAACTGGACATACCATTGAGTTCCTCTTCTCAAACTGAATCCGTAGACATGTAGTTTGACGACTTTAGAGACCATAGACTTCGGCACGCATTTTGGTGCAAAGTGGGTCCAACGGTGGACATCGTTTTGACCCAAAATTACGATTTTGCCCCTGTTCCAGAATTTGACTTTTGGACTGGCATTTCCTAGGTATATCTTTTACACCGAGTGCATTTTTGATGTTTGTTTCAGCTTCCGGAGTTGTTTGGAGACTGTGACATTTTTTGGCTGATATTTTGATTTCTTGGGATTGCCACTTTGCACCATCAGGCAAGATACCTTGCCACCTTACTATGTGATTATTATATTCTTATTTTCAGTTGTTATTTTCAGCATTCTTATTTCTCGATATTTAAACTGTCCGTCCAAGTCACACTTGGGTGCAAGCGACTCTATCGGTCGTTTATCTCGTCTTATTTATTTCTCTTACGTTGACTTAGTCTAGTGACCACCCATTGATGTTGAGGTATTGGTATATCTCATACGGCCTTGACACTTGTTGTATCACGAGATGTGAGTCACATGTAGGACACGTAACCGCGTAGTCGGCTGGCCACCGATACGTATGGAGCGTGCGACGGATAGGAGTAAATGCCAATAGTTTTGCATGTTAGAAGACTTGGCAGTTACTACGTACTAGAGTTTCATATCAGTCATGGAGATGATGATACTAGGCATTGGGTGGGAAGAACATTACCTGACGTATGGGCTTCTATTGCACTTCCCTTGTAACCCGGAAGCTCCGCTGGAGATACGGGTATGAGCCTCTCAGGTTGGCCACTATCGTTTTTGAACGTCATGCACTTGGTCACTGGTGCCCAAGAGGGGACTATACCGGATCCTATATTCAGCCAGGGCTCATGCATCGAAGGAATGTATCTCAACTGCATATTCACAGTAGAATGGTTAGGAACCCGATTGCATGCATACCTTTTTTTCTTATTATATTATCACAGTTTATACGGCATGGTGTTTTCTTGTATCTTGCTATATCCCCTGAGGACCTGGTTATCTCTCCGGTTTAGACGATTTTTCAAAGGAGTACGGAGCGGCGTTGGAGCTATCCTACATTGATGACGAGGCAGTCACTACTGATTTCTAGTCTATTCTATATTTGTGACATTAGTGGACATTATTTTACATCTCTTTCATTTCTATTTTTGCGGAGGTTGGACTCCGATCTTGTAAGACTATTTTCATAGCTGTTTGGATTGAGTATGTTCACCCGGCTATCTTTTGATACTCTGCTTTATTTATTTTGACTTTATTATCTTCTGTGTTGAGCTGTGATGAGATTAGATATGTTATTCTGGCCTGTGATTATTTTATTTAAAGCTTATGTGCATATACTAGGATTCTATATATTGGAGTATTCTTCGTATGTGTACAGTTGGCATGTTCACGTACTTGGTCCTACGTATTTTGGGACTGGGGCATTACATGTTTTTGTGGTAGCCCATGCAGGTCGACCTTAATATTATTGGGTTACATGACTGTGCCCAACAAGCCTGCATATAGGAATAGGAATATCTCATCCAGAACTACTACTATCCCTTGACTTCCAATCTTTTTGAAACTTTCTTGATTATTTGATTTATCCCATATCTAATCTTTCCTAATATCAACTTATCTTCCTCGTGCCAATAGTATGAATCTACGAAGCGGACGCACTTCTGCCTTGGCCCTTACATCTGGTGAGGAGACTACTTCGGAGGGACAGAATCCTCCCATGACTCCAGCGACACCCTACCAGCCAGGACTGTCGCAGCCTACTACGACACCGACGACAGAGTACCCAGAGATCGCAGCACCTCCAGGCAGCCAGGCTGGACAGACCACTACCATGCCACCGGGAGGGAATGTACCACTACCTCCACTACCACCATTCCCTCAGCAGTTTCACCCACAGTCGAGACCTCGGATGCCTCCACCACTGACTGATGGGAGCCCTACTTCTCAGTTTATGTACACCATGATGCAGGCTCAGTAGCAGCAGACTGTGTTGATGAGACAGACAATGATGGCAGCCATGGCTAGACCTCCACCACCACCTCGAGTACCAGCACCCGCACCGGCTCTGCATCCCTATGAAGGCTCTATCAAAAATTTCACAGATATGAACCCTAAGCCTTTTTGAGGTACGGAGAAGCCATTAGAGGTATCACAGTGGCTTATTAGTACCGAGAAGCTACTGAAGGTATCCCAGTTGCCAGCTCGAGATTGGATGATAGTAGTGGACTTACTGTTAGAAGATAATGCTCACCACTGGTGGAAGGCGGAAGAGAGACGATTAGGCACTGGGATCACCTGGAAGCAGTTCTATGATGCATTTTATGAGAGATTCTTCCCTATTCATGTTCGAGATGGTCTATACGACCAGTTCCTTTATCTGAAGCAAGAGAATATGACAGTTGATGAGTATGACTCGGAGTTCAATCGCTTGAGTCGATTTGGTGCGGGATTGATTCCGACGGAGTTAGAGAAGGCAAGGAGATTTCACCAGGGCCTTGCACCAGAGCTCAAGTCTTATACGACTACTCAGTCTCGAGTCTCCCATTCAGCTATCTTGGAAGAAGCTCGTGCTCAGGAGATTCTTCGCAAGGAACAGCAGCAGACATCGAGGCGTCATACACCAGCAGCTACACCAGCCCGAGCTACTCAGAGTGGACCTATTAGGAGGGCCACAGGACAGTACCAGCAGAGGCACACACCTTATCAGAAGCCCACCTGCAACTTTTGTGGGAAGCAGGGGCATATCAGAGATGATTGTCGACTTCGTTTGGGCTTATGTATGAGATGTGGATCAGGACAGCACTTAGCCAGAGATTGTCCTGAGCAGCAGGCTCTAGTTCAGGCACATCAGGCCCAGAGGCCCACAGCCCCAGCACCTCGTCCACCATTACTCCCACAGACAGCACAGTACCACAAGGCCAGAGCTCAAGGTCCAGGACAGAACCATGGAAAGGCATTTTCTCTTGCTGTTGAGAATGTAGAAACAGAGGCAGAGGTTATAGCAGGTATGGTTTTAGTTGCATCTTTTCCTGCTATTACATTATTTGATACTAGAGCCACTCATTTATTTATAGCTACTAGTTTTGCCACTAGACACAGTATTTCCATCACACCCTTAGCTAAAAATGTTAAAATTCTCACGGAAGGAGGAGTTGTACCTATTAGTGGTGTTTGTAGACTTTGTCCTGTAGTGATAAATGGCAGAGAGATGATGGCACGACTTCTTGTATTCTCTATGCCGACATTTGATATGGTCCTTGGAATGGACTGGTTGAGCCAGCATTTTGCTCTCATAGACTGCCATAGGAGCAGTATTATCTTTAGACCACCGAATGCAGCAGAGTTTGAGTTCACCAAAGAAGCCGGAGATAGTTGTGATGCACCCACATCGGGAACACATATGATGATGCATGATACCCCACAGCACCCTATTATCACCGAGTTCAAGGATGTATTCCCCGAGGAATTGCCAGGACTACCACCTGATCGAGATATTGAGTTTTCTATTGAGCTTACTCCCGGAGTCGAGCCTATTTCATCTCGAGTATATCGTCTGGCACCCAAGGAGTTGGTAGAGATGAAGACGCAGATTGATGACTTATTAGAGAAGGGATTTATTCGTGCCAGTGCGTCACCATGGGGAGCACCCGTTCTTTTTGTGCCTAAGAAAGACGGGACAGTACGCATGTGCATCGACTACAGAGCATTGAATGCAGTGACGGTGAAGAACAAGTATCCCTTGCCACGTATAGACGATCTATTCGATCAACTGAGTGGAGCAAAAGTATTCTCCAAGGTTGACTTACGATCAGGCTATCACCAATTGAAGGTTCGGAAGGAAGACATTGTAAAGACGGCCTTTCGATCGAGGTATGGATACTACGAGTTCTTGGTCATGCCTTTCGGTTTGACCAATGCCCCCGCAGTTTTCATGAATTTAATGAACAAGATCTTTCACCAATCTTGGACAAATTTGTAGTAGTCTTTATAGATGATATCTTGATTTACTCCAAGAGTCAAGAGGAGCATGAGCAGCATCTACGGATAGTTTTGGGAACGTAGAGGAATGAGCGACTTTTCGCGAAGCTCAGCAAGTGTGATTTCTTTCTCAAGGAGGTATCATTTCTTGGTCATATTATTACGGGTGATGGTATATCAGTAGACCCAGAGAAGATCACATCAGTCAAATCATGGCCCGCTCCCACATCAGCTTCTGAGGTGAGAAGTTTCCTCGGACTTGCGGGTTACTACCGACAGTTCGTGAAAGATTTCTCTCGAATAGCGGGGCCTATGACTCGATTGACTTGCAAGGATCAGGAGTTTGTATGGACAGATGAGTGTCAAGCCGCATTTGATGAGTTGAAGAAGCGATTGACCACAGCACCGATCTTGACACTACCATCGGGCCCAGAAGGATTTGTGATCTATAACGACGCATCCGGGAAGGGATTAGGATGTGTATTGATGCAGCACGGTCGGGTAGTAGCATATGCATCGCGACAGTTGAGAGTGCATGAGAAGAATTATCCGACCTACGATCTAGAGCTCGTAGCGGTTATCTTTACTTTGAGGCTATGGAGACACTACTTGTATGGCGAGAAGGTTGATATCTACACTGATCATAAGAGCCTCAAGTACGTGTTTACACAGAAAGAGTTGAATATGCAACACCAACGTTGGTTGGAGTTGATGAAGGATTATGAGATTGAGTTACATTATCATCTTGGCAAGGCTAATGTCGTGGCAGACGCATTGAGCCGCAAGTCCATGGCACACTTTTTGACCACACAGAAGGAGTTGATTAGAGACTTGGAGTAGCTTGGTATTGAGGTAGTATTGCCTGGAGCAGACGGCATATTAGCCAACCTTCATGTGCAATCATCATTGGTAGAGCGCATTAAGGCAGCATTACCTGATGATGCTAGATTTCGATGGCTGAAAGAGAGGACTGAAGCAGAAGAGCAGACAGGTTTGAGGATCCACTCAGATGGGACATTACGATGTGGTGATCGCATTTATGTACCCAATGGAGAGTTACGTCAGGAGCTTATGGCAGAGGCTCATAGTTCGACTTACTCTATTCATCTCGGAGGGACCAAGATGTATCGTGACTTACGACAGTATTATTGGTGGCATGGAATGAAGCGGGAGATAGCTCGTTTCGTTGCCAAGTGCTTGGTATGTCAACAAGTGAAGGCGGAGCACCAGAGGACGGCCAGATTATTGCAGCCGCTACCCATTCCCGAGTGGAAGTGGGAGCACATTACTATAGATTTCGTCACGGGTTTTCCTCGGAGTTCTAGGGGACGTGACGCAGTGTGGGTGATTGTTGATAGGCTTACCAAGTCAGCCCATTTCTTATCTTTTATAGTGGGATAGTCGACAGAGGTATTGGCAGAGATGTATATGGAGCAGATTGTGAGATTGTATGGTGTGCCTGTTAGTATTGTATCGGACCGTGACTCGAGATTTACCTCACATTTTTGGAGGAGCATGCAAGAGAGTTTGGGCACCCGATTGAAGTTTAGCACATCATACCATCCGCAGACAGACGGCCAGTCGGAGCGTAACATTCAGACGTTAGAAGATATGTTGAGAGTGTGCATGCTTGATTTTGGCGGTTCATGGGAGGACCATCTTCATCTTGTGGAGTTTTCCTACAATAATAGCTATCAAGCGAGCATTCAAATGGCACCGTTTGAGGCATTGTATGGTAGGAAGTGTCGGTCTCCTATTTGTTGGAGTGACATAGGAGAGCGACAGCTATTAGGTCCCGAGTTGGTCTTGAGCACAGTGGTGACAGTGAAGAAGATTCAGGACCACCTTCGAGTAGCGCAGGATCGTCAGAAGCAGTGGGCAGATAATCGTCGTCGACCCTTGGAGTTCAAAAAGGGCGACCATGTGTTCATGAAGATATCCCCCACTAGAGGCACGATTCGATTCGGAGGACGTGGCAAGTTGAGTCCAAGGTACATCGGGCCTTTCGATGTCTTGGAACGTGTTGGAGAGGTTGCCTATAGATTGGCCTTGCCACCGTCGCTAGAAGGAGTGCATGACGTATTCCATGTATCTCAGTTGAGGAGGTACATGGCGGACAGCAATCATGTGCTTGATCACTCCGAGGTCACAGTTGGACCAAGTTTGTCGTACGAAGAGCAACCAGTAGGTATCCTCGATCGCCGAGTGAAGGTGTTGCGGAATCAATCTATTCCATTGGTTCGCGTGGCATGGAAGCATCACTCGCCAGGGGAGTCTACGTGGGAGCGCGAAGACGACATCCGAAATCGCTACCCACATTTTTTCGAAGACGAAGGTATGTCTTGCACTTTGAAGCCTTTAGAATACTGTTAAATTTTTTTGCAATGCATTCGACCCCCTACCTTAGTTTAATTTCGAGGACGAAATTTTCTTTAAGTAGGGTAGGATGTAAACCCCCATATTTTATATTGGATATTTTTATAACTTAATTAAATTTTGTTATGCACTTCATTAGTTATGGATTTAAGTGATGCTAGTTTATTCGTATAAATAATGTATGCGAGTATAAATATTATTATATGTGTGCTTGTTAGTATTGCTAGTAAATAAGGTAATAATAAATTCTAGGACTTTTAGGAATTTATTGGTAAATTTTTGGGAATTTATTGCTTGCTTAAAATATATATATTTATATTTGATATAAATATATATATATATATATATATATATATATATATATATATATATATATATATATATATATATATATATATATATATATATATATATATATATATAGTTACTGTTAAAAAAAATATATATATATATATATAAATGGTGGGCCGAACCCCCACGTCAGCAGCAACGAAGCTGCGGGGGCCCGACCCTTAAAACAATTTAAGCAGCAGCTGTAGCTGTAGTGGGGACAAACCCGGGCCCACGTATATTGTCCTATTCCTAATAAAAATACCTAGCGGCAGTACATATAAAAACCAACATCAAGCCGAACCCTAACCCTCCGAATACTCATCTTCCTCCTGAAACTCTCGACCCTGAACCCCAGCGAACCTCTCCGACCCCCCAGCGGCCACCGCCGTGCTTCACCGCACCACCGCACTCGCCTGGACCGACAAAAAAATAGAGTAAACTCTGTTTCGAGCACTGTCCAGGTAACAACTTCTCATCCCGATTTCTCCTACGACTCTACATCGTTTTGTGTTTTGTAAAGTTCCATAGAAAGCCAGCATAACCCCCTTCAAGCCCCTTCAAAGGGATTTGATTATAACCCCTTGTATCGACGTATAACTCGATGCAAAGTTGTCCGAAAAACTGCACCCAAAATAGAGTTTAAACCCCGTTAAAACCTAACTTAGAAGCCAGATTCCGATCTGTATGTCGAGATTTTTCAGAAACCAATTGAACACATGTGAAGACAACATAACCCCGATTAAAATGCAACTTGTAGATCTGTATTTTGATTTCTGTGCAAGAATTAAACCCATGATAAACTTGTGTGAAAAACTGGTTTTAAAATAATAGATTTTAGAAAATTTTCCCCGATACGACTTACGCCCCGACAAACCAGGCGACGTGGTCGCGCACTATACGCATCGAAAGGCGCGTATGGACGTTGCGGACGTGTGGGAACTGACGGAACTCAGTTTCGTCGCGTGTGTGCGACAAAATCAACGTGTATCCGTCGAGATACCCCCGTATCGACATTTTGTAAACTTGCCCATAACTTCGTGTACAGTCGTCAAATCGAGACGAAACTTGCGCCAACAGGTCTGAATCAAAATTTTGGTCCTGTGTGCCAAGTTTGGTTCAATTCTGAGAAGGTCGAATCGGAACCCATTTTTGGCGGGCCTGCGACCTACTCAAACGGGCGATTTTGTGTACGGCTCATCGGAATCCAAAACTGGACATACCATTGAGTTCCTCTCCTCAAACTGAATCCGTAGACATATATTTTGATGACTTTAGAGACCATAGACTTCGGCACGCATTTCGGTACAAAGCGGGTCCAACGGCGGACATCGTTTTGACCCGAAATTACGATTTTGCCCTTGTTCCAGAATTTAACTTTTGGACAGGCGTTTCCTTAGTATATCTTTTACATCGAGTGCATTTTTTATGTTTGTTTCAGCTTCCGAAGTTGTTTGGAGACTATGACATTTCTTGGCTGATATTTTGATTTCTTGGGATTGCCACTTTGCACCATCAGACAAGATACCTTGCCACCTTACTCTATGATTATTATATTCTTATTTTCAGTTATTATTTTCAGAATTCTTATTTCTTGATATTTAAACTGTGCGTCCAAGTCACACTTGGGTGCAAGCGACTCTATCGGTCGTTTATCTCGTCTTATTTATTTCTCTTACATTGACTTGGTCTAGTGACCACCCATTGATGTTGAGGTATTGGTATATCTCATACGGCCTTGACACTTGTTGTATCACGAGATGTGAGTCACATGTAGGATACGTAACCGCGTAGTCGGCTGGCCACCGATACGTATGGAACGTGCGTCGGATAGGAGTAACTGCCAATAGTATTGCATGTTAGAAGACTTGGCAGTTACTAGAGGTTCATATCAGTCATGGAGATGATGATACTAGGCATTGGGTGGGGAGAACATTACCTGACGTATGGGCTTCGATTGCACTTCCCTTGTAACCCGGAAGCTCCGCTGGAGATACGATTATGAGCCTCTCAGGTTGGCCACTGTCGTTTTTGAACGTCATGCTCTTGGTCACTGGTGCCCAAGAGGGGACTATACCGGATCCTATATTCAGCCAGGGCTCATGCGTCGAAGGAATGTATCTCAACTGTATATTCACAGTAGAATGGTTAGGAACCCGATTGCATGCATACCTTTTTCTCTTATTATATTATCATAGTTTATACGACATGGTATTTTCTTGTATCTTGCTATGTCCCCTGAGGACCTGGTTATCTCTCCAGGTTTAGACGATTTTCTAAAGGAGTACGGAGCGGCGTTGGAGCTATCCTACATTGATGACGAGGCAGTAACTACTGATTTCTAGTCTATTCTATATTTGTGACATTAATGGACATTATTTTACATCTCTTTCATTTCTATTTTTGCGGAGGTTGGACACCGATCTTGTGAGACTATTTTCATAGCTGTTTGGAGTGAGTATGTTCACCCGGCTATCTTTTGATACTCTGCTTTATTCATTTGGACTTTATTATCTTCTGTGTTGAGCTGTGATGAGATTAGATATGTTATTTTGGCCTGTAATTAATTTATTTCAGCTTATGTGCATATACGAGGATTCTATATATTGGAGTATTCTTCGTATGTGTACAGCTGGCATGTTCACGTACTTGGTCCTAAGTATTTTGTGACTGGGGCGTTACAGTGTAGTTACTTGGTAGTAGGCTAAGAGAATGGCCTGCAAATACTTGGGTGAGTATCTTGGCCATCTGGATTGGGGAAAAAAAAATCCTATCTTAGTGTGGTATCGAGTTAGAATAAGTTAGTATCAGATATAGTGAGGTGGGATGTTAATGTATCAGTTAAGAT
The DNA here is from genome assembly GCA_029216955.1 of Iris pallida. NCBI lineage: Eukaryota > Viridiplantae > Streptophyta > Magnoliopsida > Asparagales > Iridaceae > Iris > Iris pallida. Next base: position 35,797 of record JANAVB010036821.1, read on the forward strand.
ATTTGGGGAGTTCAGTTGTTAGATATTATAGTATCTTTGTAAAACCCCTAAATTTCTACTATTTTTTTTAAAATAAATTTGATACCGATTTTTTTTATTTTGTATTGTACGTCGCGTAGTTGTATTGTACGTCACGCGCGAAAATTTGTTTTTCGAATTTGCTCGACGAGTGAGATTATGTGCGAGCGCACATATTTTTTAGAAAAATATTTTTTTCTATTTTTATCGTTTCAAAATAATATATGTAATAATTATTTTTAGCTATCGTACCAAAATTTTCAAGTTTATAATTTTATTTATAAAAGCCTTTGGTTTATAACAGTTATTAATAATAAATAATATTCTTAGTGCATACATATATTTCATAAATATTTTTTTAGTTTATTTTAAATAAAAATGTAATTTTCGAAATTTATTAATATTAATATTTGAAAAGATATTTAAAAATATTTAGTATTTTTGAAATTATTATCATTGGCATTTTTGGAAAATATATTTGGAAATTTTTGTGGCCATTTTAAATCTCGATTTAATTTTATGGATTTAATTTAAATAGTATAGAGGTAGAATTTATAGATTTAAATTGGAATTGAATTTGGATTTAGATTGATTGTATTGATTTAAATTTAATAATTTAATTATCTAAATTGGGTTTAAATTAATTCTAATCCTTATCCAACTGGAAATTTCCACGTCCTATAAATAGGCAGGTACTCCTCCATAACTTCCTCACATCCACAAATATCTCCACCACAAATATGCGTGCCTCGTGTCGGTGTTCCATCCATCCTCGTGTTAGTCGTGACGGCCTCGGGTCCGACCCCGGGTGTCTTTCCAATTGGTTATTTCTTTACATATACATTCATTCTCTTCTTGGTGTTCGACAATCCCGGACCTCATCACTGTCCTCGTGTTCGACACTTGGACACAAGCCCTAATCTTAAACCAAATCCTAACTCTTCTGGCCATCTCCTCCATGGTCAGCTAACGACCGACAACCTTTTCGCCATCTTCACCATCACGATCGCCCATTGCTCCTTCCCGACAGCAACTGTTGCCTCCTCCGCGAACCCTCGCTCATTGACCTCGGTGGTTCCGACCATCACATCATCATCCTCACCACCCCGTCGTGCCCTTCCTGGCCAGCTACCCCGGCCATCAACACATCCGACCAAAACATCACCAGAACCACCACCGTCCTTGCCATCTTCCCACCATCGACAATCCACCATCACCATATCACCTCCATCTATCCCCAACAAACAGTGACCACCAGCAATATCGCGCTTTCCTGCGCCACCCCGACTCCACCAAATGCACTAACACAGCCACCATCCCTCTCCTCCTGAACGAATACCTGTTACCAGAATTCCCGACCACCACCATCGTTATTATTATCACCCCCACAGCAGTCCCGCTTGGCCGTCAGCACCAAAATATCAAAACCCACAAATTAATACACTATCCCAGCGCTTACCTCCGAATATCCGTGCCGACCGTTCCGACCCCCCTCGCTTGGCCTCGACCTTCGTCGCCGCCGTCAGGAGCACACCCCTTTCGCCAACTTCTCCGAGCCCCGTGTCCCCGACGACACCGCACAACCTTGCACCCATATCTGATGAAGCCAGCGCCCCGCTGGTGCACCTCGGCCGAGTTGCTGCCCTCGCCGAGCTCCGCCTGGGCACGACAGCCCTGGCCTGGAGTCCGTGCCCCTCCGCTTTTTGTGCGTCGTGTCCGTACGAGCTGGTGAAGCCCCTGTTCCTCTGTCGCACTCGGCCATGGGCGTCGGCAGCCGCCTGCGCCGTCCCTCTCGAACTCCGCCACCTGCGGCTGGGCAGCACCGCGCCACCCAAACCGCAACCCTACAGCCGTCGCAGCACTTCCATCCTCATCCGTCGTCTCCTCTGGATCTGCCCAGCGCCGGCAGCTTCAGCCACCGCCTTCGCGCCTCGAAGACCGCCCGACCACGTGGCAGTCGAACGGGCACTGCCTCCGCCGCTCAGCGTAGGCGCCAGATCTGGCACTTCCGGCCATCCGTCGTGAACCCCCGTGCGGCCATCAGCGGCGGCCGCGCTCCACCACCACTTACTGCTGTCCACCACGAGCCCAGCGCTCCGCCGCCGCCGTCTTCTCCGCGCCACCGCCTTCCATCGAACCTCGGCCAGAAAACCCTGATCGCCGACGAGCCTCCACCTTTCTCCCGCCGTTCTGCCTCTCCTTCCCCTCTCCCTGTGTCACGACCCGCACCCGCTTTTCGGATACGAGACGTGTCCAAGCCAGCCTACGCCGCAGAGTCGACGGTAGAGCGCTTCAAGCCCGCAAGAAATAAATGCTCAAAATTCAATATTTGCTGCTCATTCACATTTCTACATTTATTACAACATTTACAACATTTATATTTAAAGGAAAATACACAGTTCTCACAATTAATGAAAAATGACAACTAGTTCCACTATCTAGGTCGGCCTCAGCATACCCATGTCTTCCCAGTGCTAAGAATGATCGCGGCTAAACCTGAAAAATATTGGTTTCAAGTCAGGAATGGAACAAGTACACAAACCGACGACAATACGAAAACATAATAGAATTAACAAGACATGAAAATAACATATGAGATATCAAAACTGGAAAGTACAGATGACATGGCATGGTGGAGATAAAAGGAAAAGTAAAAAGACATCTACCTATGTGGTGTGAAATATCATTTTCTACATGTGAACGGCTAGGGGGTAAATACGGCTCACTGCACGTGTCGTGTGCAGCTGCTATCATTCACGATTAGACATATTGGGATATTTCTGGGTAGTCCACATGTATACTAAGATATTTCCCCTCCCGACTACTCCGTGTGACGAGCGTGTCAACAAGCAGCAAGATATATGTATAGACATGAAATGAGAAAACTACTATGAATCGAAAGCAATCAGAAAGTGCACTTGCCTGAGGTCCTTAGCTGGAGAAACCAATAATAATATACCACTATATGAGCCACAATTAGTCAACACATGTAGAAGTCTCCAAATGCTGAAATAAAAAGTACCAATATTTTCAGAATAGTTAAATTAGCTACGATTTTCTGTCCTTAAGTCCAATTCTGGACACAGGGGAAAAATGGTAATTTCGGGCAAAAACGATATCCGCCGTTGGACCCGCTTTGCACCGAAAAGTGTGCCAGAGTCAACGGTCTCTAAAGTCATCAAACTATATGTCTACGGATCCAGTTTTTCGATACGAACCCAACCGTATGTCCAATGTTGGATTCCGACGGGCCGTGCACAAAATCGCCCGTTGAGTCGAACCGTGGGGCCCGCAAAACGGCGTTCCGATTCCACTGTCTCAGAATTGGACCAAACTTGGCTTGCAGGACCAGAAAAACGATACGGTCCTGTTGGCGCAAGTTTTGTCTCGATCTGATGAGCGTGCACAAAGTAATTGGAAAACTTGCACAGAGGCCGATACGGTAAATTTTGACGGATACGCATCAAATTCGTCGCACACACGCGACCAATTTGAATTCCGTCAAAGCCCACACGACTACGAAGCCGTTACACATCTTTCGATGCTTTCGGTCCGCGACCACGTTGCCCAGATTGGAGGGACGCACGTCGTGTGGAAGGATTTTTTTAGTTTTCAACTGTTTTAGAATCAGGTTTTTGGGAAACTTTGGGATTCGATTTCTCGACGCGTAGTCGATGATTTTCGAATCCACCAAAAGGATTATGAAGCCCTATATGTTATCTAAAAGTGTCTTCAATTAGTTTTTCTAATATGGCATTAGATCGATCAGAATCGATCTTCAAACATGGAGGGTTGGACTGCACTAGTGTTCTGTTTTCTACAGGTTTTCGACCAACTTCGGGTCGATCTCATGGACTGGTCGTGCATCCTATATGAAATCTAATTACTGGGGTTTCGAGACGGTCATGTTGGCTTTCCAAACTAATTTAAGGGACGACAATCGGTTAAATATACGAGGAGAAATACGGGGTCGAAGTTACCTCTGCGACTGCTGTGATCTCTGTTCTGAACCGTTGCATCGCGCGGCCTCGGCCGCGCTGGCCGTGCCACGGCGGTGGGCGCGCGCCGAGGTAGGATGTCGGCGCTGGTGGTCGGGACTAAGGATTAGGGTTTCGAGTTTCATCACTCCTCCCTCTATCGATATATATATGAACATATATAATGAATCCGCTGCTCTGTTTGGCCGAGCAGGGGGGGAACTTAGCTCGTGGGGGCTCGGTTGGTTGCAGTGGGCCGGGCTGCCACTGCTTAATGCTACTGTTACTATTCTTTTCCTCTTCTTTTGCTAATTCTATATTTCTTTTATTCTATTCCTATTCTATTGTCGATTAGCAAAAATACAATATATATATATATATATTATATAATATATATATAATAGATATAAATAATATAATATATATAAATATATATATATATATATATATTTATATATATATATATATTTATATATATATATCTACAGGTAAAAAAAAAAAAAAAAATATATATATATATAATATACAGGTACATTTATACATATATTTATACACACATAAATATTTATATTTATATATATACACCATAATATTTATATTTATAGATGCACACACGCACATATATTTACATTTATATATACAATCTCCAAAATCTAATTAAATACTTTTAATAGAAATACCAATCTCCATTTTATCTATATACATATATATTCATACATACACATTTATTATATTAATATTTGTATTTACAAACACATACACGTATATAGTATATATATTTATATATACACGCACATACACATATATAAACATATATATTTATATTTAAATACGCATACACACCTATATTTATTCTCAATGACCTCAATAAAATAAATAATAATAAAAAAATTTTAAATCTCCGGAAAGGGGAGCTACAAATCTACCCACCTTAAAAAATAATTTCGTCCTCGAAATTCTAATTTTTAACTATTCTTAAATTCAAAAAGAAGTCTACTATAATCTTAATCTCCTTAAAATTTTAATTCCTCGAAGATAGTTGTATCCTCCTTCTAGTCATTTCGTAACTTCGAATCCTTGAGGACTTCTACTCACCTTTGGTCACGCTACTCCCTCAAATCTCCTGTCTTTAAAACTTTATAACCTTCCAACTAATTGCTAAAATTTTCACCCATAAATATCTACTGCATATGGCACCTGTATCCTTTCCTATCTATCAAGCAATCCAAAAAATTAACAAGCAATAATTTACACAAGTAGCTAAGAAATATTGGTAAATTCTAGTAAGCATGGTCATTCGTCACTCTGAAATAGGAAGGACGGAAAGATAAGGAAGAATAATCGACAGCAAATATGAAGTTTCAAGAGCGGTAGAAACTATCCAATGATACAGATAAAAGAGTGTTTACGAACCATTGAGTTATTTGCTAAATGAGCTACTCTATTCCAGTCACCTGCTAAATTGAAGAACACTTCGCTTCTTAGAGGGGCTTGCAATCCATACAATACGAAAATTTCGTTCTCGGAGTTAATCTAAACAAGGTTCCAAAATAGTACATAATTTGAGAAATTCAGGTTGTAATCTTTTTCGTGGTTATTTAAACACACGAGCAAGGGATATAATGCAACACAAGATCGTGTCGTGACTTTCAGGTAAATAGAATAAGAGTTACGAATGACATCACATACTAGGAGGTGGGGACTACATAGTAGGTATAGGGCCTATTTCAAATAGTTCGGTTTTATAGTCTGAGTATGGTGGTATGTATGGATGGGTTTTACTGGGTCATAATGGGTTCCCTACTTGGAGATCACTCGTAGGTTGAATGAACATTGGATGGACTGGACAAGATTCCAATGATAAAACTATTCTTACTATATTAGGATATCCTAGATTAGGTTTCTATCCAAGGGGTTGAGTTAGTTGCCCGTCAGGTTGGTTAGCTAGGTTCATAAAGCCCGAAATACGCCTCCCGTGACCTTTATGTTTAAGGAGCACATGAGGCCTCAATTGGATGGCACACTAGTGGCATGTGCGTAGTGGGCTTCGAGTAGATCACAACCATATATTGGGTCGAATGTACTGAGTCAAGGTTGAGGCTCTAGTGGAAGTCAGAAAGTATACCGGTGTTGTGGTAAGGGTTATAGCCAGTCCTTTTTGTCCTGTAAGTTGTACCATAAAAATATAGTACAAGGGGACGGGTTTGAGTGGGACATGATATACCTAGATGAATGTGAACTTGTCTAGGCCTTGCATGTGAAATTTATTGGAAGGTAACAACTAGCCTCGTGCTCCGAATATTAATGGTACGGCCGGGGACACAAAAATGATCTAAATGAAAAGTGGGAGTCCACAGTATACAAGAGTTATCGACGGGGTAACCAACTCTAAGGCAAAAAGATTTCTAACAACTGAGTCGTGAATTCCTATTAGTGTCAAACCTGCCAGACTATTGTTACAAGGGTTCTAGTTAAAGCAAGCTTCAAACAAATAATTTGAGGCTCACCACAATCGGTCTATTGAGAATAAATAGTCCCCTTGGTTGGCATTTGGTCAAAGAAAAGATCCTAATTATTCTCGGACTCTAATGACTAGAAGATCAAGATAGTAGGTTTATTGTCGAAGGGAGGATGAGTAACTCAAGGCAAGGTTCCAGTCACAGGGCTGGCCGATGGTAGCTACACTTGCGTATACAACCATTATGGTCGTGGGGATACTTTGTATCTATCTATCAATTACGAGTTTTCGTCTTTCCAATCAGTGAAAGACAAAACAATAAAGAGTTCGAGAGGGACACAATGACATGATTCAAGGGCGAATGCATAATTCAAAAGGAATTTTCAAAAAATCGCGGATGAGATCCTTGTAGAAGCATGGAAAATATCAGAATAATGCTCTATGCGGCTCGGAACAAGAGAACCCCATACGGCTCATACAGGAGCAGTCCCATGCGGTTCAGAGAGACTCTCAGTCTTATGCGGCTCGGAACAAGAGAACCCCATACGGCTCATACAGGAGTAGTCCCATGCGGTTCAGAGAGACCCTCAGTCTCATGCGGCTCGGGCCAAGAGAGTCCATGCGGCTTACATAGGGACAGTCCCATGCGGTTCAAAGAGTCCCCCAGCCGCATGCGGCTCAGAAGTACAAGCGGCTCACATACAACTAACAGAGATATACGGCTCGATCAACACCACGTGTCCCCGGGGGATCCCTTCACACAGCTGGCCATCAAGTAATGGCCTTATTTAATGCTCTGATTTGACAGCTGACGGCTCTGACATGAAGTGTCATAATGGTCCTGTCATAATGACAGACTCTTCGGGAACAGAAGAAAATCTCTGATACGATCCAAGATTGCCACGTGGCTACTCCCATGCGGCTCAATTGAAGAACAGTTTCATGCGGCTGGCAAGAATCATCTTCCTGCGGCTCACCAAGAAGCCACCCCATACGGCTCGCAAGTGCTATACCTATGCGGCTCACTAAGATGCTGTCTCATGCGGTTCATGGATATCATGCGGCTCTGGCAGAGTCCACCATTAAGACACGTGGCAGAGATTCAATTGCCCCCATGACTTGATAGCTGGTAGCAAGGTGATTATGGGACGCGTGGTTTTAAATCAATCAGAGATTTACCAGATCCCAATAACCATATTTAACGTTATCCTCACAATTAATGAGATCAGGGCATATCACTCGTGATTAAGCCAATGGGACACGTGGCGAGAGATCCGAGCTTGACACAACCAATCATGAAGATTTAAAGCAATCAGCCTTAATCATTCACAGGATTCGATACTATCCCCATTTATGGCCCAGATCCTTCACGCTTAAAGCTAATGGTCCAGATTGATTAAGCATCAGGCCGCCGCCACTTTGAGAATGGGTAATCATCCAAACCCTAATCATGCCCCCACTATTATAAATAGCAAGGTGTCATTCCCTTTAAAGAAAAAGAGAGACAGTCAGAGAGAGATACGCTCACACAGAGAGCTTCCCCCCTAATAATCAGAGAGAAAATACACAGAGAGAAAGAGAAGCAGAAGAATAATAGAGGGAGAGCAAGAAGAGGATTTCTTCATCAACGCCAACCATCTCTTCGCAGGAGCCAAGGCTGCATACCGATCGTCCAAGGAGTAAGGCAGGGCTGCCGTCGCCTTCCCGAGCCTCTATCGTCACCTCCAGAATCTAAAATAAACAATTGTACTTAGACTGCTGTACCTAGGTTTTCGTCCCTAGGCTTTCTTTGTACAAGCGAGTTTGTAACGTGAAGTAAAAGTTCGGTCCTCCGATAATTGTTCTGTCCTTTTATATTTCATGGCAAACACGATGGCGACTCTGCTAGGGACAAACTTCTCTACGGCTGAGGAGTTGGTGACGCAGTCGGATGCAGCCAAACTTGGCTCCACGCAACAAAAGATGGTCGTCCGCTTCGACCAACAGGCATTTAAGAGATGCTCTCCGAAGGAAGCGCTGGCCCGGTCCAGAAGTGCACCCGCACGACGAGGGCCCGCAAAGAGTGGAGGCCAAAATCATTTGCTCCTCTCCAAGCCCTCGACGGAATGCCCTCTGTTGCTCAAGACGGCGGGAAAGACTCTCCTGCGGCCCCACATCGGACCGTAGACAACTCTGCTATCCCCAAGTCCGGCAGAAGAAAACACTATGCTGTTGGACTTGCAGGGGCAGAGAGAAACTCTATGCGATCCGAGCCGCATAAGGGTATTAGCCGCAGGGAGAAAGCTCATGCGGCTGCATCCACCAGCCGTATGAAGAAAACTCATGCGGCCACGCCTGTCAGCCGCATAGCTTATGCGGCTATAGTTGCCAACCGCATGGATGAGACTCATGCGGTCACTGAAGTCAATCGCTTGCAGAAAACCCATGAGGCCACAGTTGCCAACCGCATGCGGCCAGCCTGCACGGTCGTGGCTCCCAGTCGTACAAGAATAACTCATCTAACAACAGAAGACAACCGCATGCAGACAGCCTGCACGGAACCTAATTCTAGCCGCATAGCGTCCGTTTCACGCTTCTCTCGATCAGTCTTCGACCGTCTTTCATGCGGTCCTGACCCTGATGGTTCTCTGGGTGATAAGCCAGACTCTGTGGTATTCAACTTGGACTCCTCCTATTACGCACCCACAAGTGCTAAAAGGAGAAGTCTAGGGCAGCGCGGGCTCACCAAGCCCAGTCAGCTGCCCCAACCTCTGACCATCGGGGCATCTCGCTTATTATCACGCGGGCCTCTGACGGGAAGTTATACAGAACTACTCGACCCAGCCCCCGGCGGCAAACGGACAGAGTGGTTCCTCTGACCTGCGTGAGGCTATCCTCCACAAATGCAAGAAAAGAGAAGGGGCCGTGGCATACAAAGAGTCCTCACACGGACGTCACTGCACCCAGATCATCGTCAACTACTGTTGCAACAACGCGGCAGTAACAGAAGACTGACCATCCGTCTTCCAAAGACTATAGTATCCCAGCTCAGAGGACGAGGCACCTCCTGTTGTCTCCTGCAATTCCACCCAGAAAGTCCCCGCCGAGGGAAGAGGGAAGAAGACAAGCATCTCCAGCCCCAGATATCAACCACTACAGCCAAGAAACTGTTGTCTAAATGGTTGTCCTCCACTGAGGGCAGCACTCCTCCGAACATCCACAACAATCCGATGTTTCAAGGAGACGAGCCCGGGGAAACAACTCTCCCATCAGGTACAACAGACGCCGATGTCTCCGAGGAAATCCATGACTCTCAAGACGAGGCAAGCTCTGTGGCTGGGGGTACTGTTCCCTCCGAGTCTGAACCAGAAGAGAATATTCCCACATATCTCGATGACTTTTTGGTACATGGGTATGACTCGGAGGATACATCCTCCACCATCCCTTCCGTTTCTCATCATACAAGGACGGTGTTCATGACAGACAGCAATCAAAGTGGTTCCAGTGATCGCCAGCGCATCGACAATCTCGAAGCCATATTACTTGCTTTGGTCAAGTCTGTAGACGAGATTAAAGCAGCCCTTCCAACTCTGTACGGAGGAACGCCTGGCCAAACAAGCGTGGGTCCCACGGTCAATGCAGACTCGAATTCGGCGGCACCGAACCCGGGCAACAATCCTCCCGAAATAACAACCCCTACCGCGACAGATGAGGCCCGAGAAGTAAGAAGAGAGGTTCCGGAGCTCCGAGCCATGTTCCATGCCCGAAAAAATGCTCAAGACCTCAGAATACGGCAACCATACCCTGCTGAATGAAGGGATGTTCCATTCCCACCAAAATATAAGCCGTTCAATATCAACCCGTATGATGGCAAGACCTCAGCAAGTCGGTACATCACTTACTTCGAGGTCACCACCGACCATCTGCCCTATGATAACGCTATCCTCACACGATTATTCATTGGGGCATTAGAAGGAGTCGCCTTCGACTGGTACCGCAACCTGCCAGACAACTGCATCCACTCCTTCGCCGGCTTCAAGCGCTTGTTCTTGGAGAGATTCTACGAGGTAGGACAGGACGTCACGATGTCTACCCTCATGGACGTCATCTAAGGAGAGAAAGAGCTGACAAGGAACTACATTGAGCGGTTCTGCCAAAACCGCCATAAAGCTGCCCTCCGAAAATCCAGATTCCTCTTTAATTGAAATTTGCCAAAAGAGACTGCTTCCAACGATCAGTCTCTGGATGGGCGAAAGTCAATTCAAAGATTGGAAGACGTTCATCATCAGCGCCACGAGCGCCAAAGAACGACTGAAGAAAGCTCGCCAACTAGGATTGCACATCTCAGAAGGAGAAAACAAGGGCAAGCGTCCCAATAACGATAATGGGGGTAGCCCCTCCAACAATCGGGACATCAAAGGAAAGCAGGCCATGGTGGCCGATACAGCACAAAAACCTGAGCCGAAGCCAGCAGATAAACAATGGCCGCAAATCACTTACTCCTTCGAAGATGGTCACGTCAAGCCCATCTTAGACATGCTCATACAAGGGGACAGGATTCAGCTTCCTTCACCGAGACAGAAACCGCAACCGGCAGAGATGAAGAATCCAAAGTACTGCCATTATCATCGCCATGAGCATCATCTTCGGAGACCACTTACGCAAAACAGTGGAGTGCTATGTTGACAATATAGCCGTCAAGAGTCGCTGTAAGGAAGACCATCTACAGGACCTGAGGACGGTATTCGACCTGACGCGAGCCCACAATCTGAAAATGAACCCTACGAAATCTTTCTTGGGCGTATCCTGCGGAAAGTTCTTGGGATTCATTATCACCGCTCAGGGCATTCATGTAGACCCTGAGAAAACGAAGGAAATCATGGAGATGGGTCCCCCAAAAAAATCTTCGTGAACTCAGAGGCCTTCAAGGAAGGCTAGCTTACATCAGAATATTCATCTCTAACCTCTCCGGGCGATGTCGACCGTTCACCCATCTCATGAAAAAAGGAGTCTCTTTCGTATGGCACGAGGAATGCCAACGCGCCTTCGACAGCATCAAATAATATTTGTCGAACCCTCCAGTCCTCGTGGCCCCGGTTTCTGGAAAACCATTTCCGCTCTATGTACGAGCAATAGAACATTCCCTCGGGGCTCTGTTGGCACAAAACAACGACGCAGGCCATGAGCAAGCCATATATTACCTCAGCCGAATGATGATTGGGCCAGAGCACCGATACACCACTGTGGAGAAGGAATGCCTCGCCCTGGTATTCGTCATTCAGAAAACGCGGCACTATGTCACCGGACAAACGATACATGTGATCTCACGAGTCAACCCTCTCAGGGTCCTCATGACTAAACCAGGGGCACTCAGCTCTCGCCTCGCTACATGGGCAATATTGTTGTCCCCTTATCATATGATCTTTGTCCCCCAAAAGGCAGTCAAAGGTCAAGCCCTGGCAGAGTTCTTAGCAGCCCACCCAGGCTCGGAGTCCTCCAGAATATACGAAGAGATCCCAGATGAGGTCGCCGACTCACATGCAACCTCTCACGAGGCTATATGGCGAATGTTCTTCGACGGTGCTTTGAGGACCGGACCTAAAGGCAATATAGTCGTCGGAGTCGGGGTAGTGCTGGTCTCCCCTTCCGGATTGGTGATTAATCGCGCTTATTCCCTCACAGAGCCCTGCTCTAACAATGTGGCCGAGTTCAATGCTCTGGTCATTGGCCTCCAACTTGCAAGAGAGCTGGGGGTAGAATACCTTGAAGCATACGGCGACTCCCAACTAATCGTCAATCAGATACGGGGCTCATATGAGGTCCGCCACAAAGACATGATCCCTTATCACCAAATAGCGATTGACATCATCTCGTCGTTCGAGGGGTTCTTCATCGAACATGTCCCCAGAATCCAAAATATCGAAGCTGATGCCTTAACTGGTCTTGCCGCTTCCCTAGCAGTTCCAAATTATGATCGCCAATTAGTGGATGTGATAGGCCACGAACTGGTCTGTCCCAAGAACAATGTGCAATTCGTGGCGAGTTATTCCGCACAGACGATCGATGACGCCCCAGATTGGAGACAACCATTTATCGACTTCGTCGTCTACGACATCCTGCCCGAGAACCCAAAGGAAGCCACATCCATTAGACGGCGTTCTCTCAGATTCTTCTACGATACAGAGACGAAATGCTGTATCGCCGCTCCTACGACGGATTACTGCTTCGGTGTCTGTCAAATACAGAAGCCAAAGAAGCCGTACGAGAAGCTCATGACGGTGTCTACGGGGCCCACCAGCCTGGCCCAAAACTGCAAGACCGCCTTCGCCGAATGGGCTACTATTGGCCCACAATGGTGGCAGATACGATAGATTATGCTAGAAAATGCAAAGCCTGCCAAGTCCACGCGGACTTCATTCACCAACCATCCGAGTTTCTACATCCGACAGTGGCGTCCTGGCCTTTCGAAGCATGGGGAATGGATATCATTGGTCCAATCACCCCACCTTCCTTCCGAGGACATCGCTTCATACTTGCGATCACTGATTACTTCTCCAAATGGGCGAAAGCTGTCCCACTCGCAGAAGTTAAAACTTCAAACGTGATCAGCTTCCTTAAGCATCACGTCATCTACCACTTTGGACTGCCCCGAAGGATCATCCATGATAATGGTCCGTAGTTTGCAAGCCACGCATTCTATCGATTTTGTGATAAGCACCGTATTCAGAATGTTACTTCGACACCGTACAATCCGGCAGCGAACGGGTTGGCAGAGGCATTCAATAAAACAATCATCAAACTCCTCAAGAAGCTTGTCTCCTCCAACAAATGCGACTGGAACGAGAAGCTCGACGAATGCTTATGGGCTTATCGTACCACAGTTCGAACGGCCATCGGGAATACACCATTCTCCCTGGTGTACGGGAGTGAGGCAGTCCTCCCATTGGAGACTCAGATCCCCTCACTACGCGTCGCCCTCACACATCAATTAACGACAGACAAAAACCACCATCACCGTCTACAGGAATTGGAGACACTAGATGAAAAGCGCCTCTTGGCTCAGCAACGAATTGAGCTATACCAAGCACGCATCTCCGGAGCCTTCAACAAGAAGGTCAAAATCAGAACATTCCAGGTGGGCGATCTCGTTTTGGCAGTCCGGAGGCCGATGGTCATGACTCACAAGACCGCCGGCAAATTCCAGCCAAAGTGGGAAGTCCCATTTATTATTGAGACAGTATTCTCTAACGGTGCTTACCGCCTCGCAAAACAAAACGGAGACTTGCTCATGTTGCCCATCAACGGCAAGTTCCTGAAGAAATATTATGTCTAAACGACATTCTCTCCAGATCATCGAGTCATGTACCCGCTGGTACCGCTGAACTCACATCCACAACATTTCAGATTATCGAGTCATGTACCGGCTGGTGCCATTGAACTCACCTCCACATTCCCTTCAGATTATCGAGTCATGTACCCGCTGGTGCCGCTGAACTCACACTTTCTCAATATTCTAAATTACCGAGTTATGTACCCGCTGGTGCCTCTGAACTCACATTCCGGTCACTCTTTCAGATAGTAAGTCACGTATGAATATACCTCTGAACTTTCTTCCTGGAAGGGATCCTCCCTCATGATCCACTACCCGCACTCCCAGTGCAGAAAAAGGGTAATCGATCCACAAATTTCTGAAACGGCCATGTCCTCATTATCTCTGAGTCGTTTTCACTTCCACCAAAAACAAACCGTCCCCTCGCATAGAACTTCCACGTTCTCCTACCTCTGAGTCGTTCTATGTACCCCCTCTTAATTGAGCCCACTCCTGCCATGTCCTCATTACCTCTGAGCGGGAAGGCTCCGTCGAAGAAACCTTCATGCTTGCCATGTCCCCATTACCTCTGAGCAAGTATGTCGGCTTCCTTTCAACCTATTATCTGTACCCACACCCGGAGTACGACAAGGATAATAGGTCCACAAATGTCCTCTGTTGACCATAAATGTCCTCTGTTGACCACAAATGTCCTCTGTTGACCACAAACATCCTTTGTTGACCACAAATGTCCTCTGTTGACCAGAAATGTCCTCTGTTGACCACGAATGTCCCTGTTGACCACCATGTCTTCCGTGAAGTCTCCCCTGCCATGTCCTCATTACCTATGAGCAGGAAGATGCCACGGTAAAACCCTCATGCTTGCCATGTCCTCATAACCTGTGAGCAAATATGTTGGTTTTCTTTCATCCTATTATCCGTATCCTGGACCAGGGTACGCCAAGGATAATAGGTCCACAAATATCCCTTGCCAAGCTCCTTAGCATAAATCCACCATCTCACCATGCCCCGGGAGCCCAGCTGCTCTACGATATTCTTTTTCCCAATACCGAGAGCACCCACAACCACTTTGCCATGGCTGTTCCAGATATCCTGACCAAACTTGTTATCCGTACCTAAAACAAAGGTACGCCTAGGGTAACAGGTCCACAAATAATCCCCCAGCAAGTCCAGTTCCACAAACACCGCAAGTACAAGAAAGAAAAGATGAGTTGAAACATGCTCATTTATTCAAAATTCAAAGTGCTACATCATTTAGGATCACATCATTTACAAAATCAAAACAAAAAGACGAAAAAGAAAACAATAGCAAAAGAAAAAGAAAAAAATAGAAAGCTGATCACTGCTCCGGGGCACATAACGTCCTGAGACGGTCCGTCAGCAAGGCAACCGACCGCTCAAACCTCTGGCTAGCTCGACGCTCTGCCTCTTGGGTCAGCACCACCTCGTCCTCCAGTTGAGCATGAGCTTGCCAGTTAGCCTCGAACCTCTTAAATGCACGCTCCAGATTGACAGAAGATCGGGAAACCCTCTTGGTCTCCCGAGCGATCGACTCCTGTTCCGCACGAGCAGCCTCCAGCTCTGACTCTAAGAAGGTCAACTCCCTCTGGAGTGTGAGAATCCGCTCCTTCGTGTCAGCGATTCCATAAAAAGCAGACTCTTTCCGAGCCCGACAAGCCTGACTTCGACGACCCAGCCTGTCATACGAAGCGGAGAACTTGTCAAGGTCCCCCTGCACAACTGGCCCTGCAGTATCTCGAGCAAGCTTGATCCTATCCCGAACAGCAATAAGGAGGCCCCACTCCCGATCAATCGCAGCAGGCAAGCCCGCCTGCCGTATCGCCAGCAATTGGGTCACAAGCTGATCAGCCTCTGCCAACTTAGGCTCCAGGAATGCAGCCAACCCTACCCCGCCAGGAAGAGACTTCAAAGTTACAACCTGACCCCGAGCGCACCGCAAAGACAGAGTAAAAGGGGTCCCCCGTTCTACAGCAGCATCTACGCCCCTCTTTAAATGGCGATAGAAGCTGTCGACCACATCCTGCGTCACCTCGTCCAGAGCCTCCGAGAAAGCCGGTGTCAACGGGAGTGTGGCCGGCAACGCTGAAGAAGATGCAACAGAATCTGCCGCTCCCGCCACAGGAGAAACAAACTCCGCACGGAAGGACGCATGAACAGCAGCCAACTCCTCTTCAGCGGCCCGCAGAACTTGAATGCTCGGCAGGGTCGAGAGGTCAATCTCCAGAGCCGTATGATCAGCAGAGGATGAGGTGGAGACCATCGCCATCTCCATTCCCATCTGCCCGGGGCTGGCGGAAGGCCCTTCGACATGAGACGACAAAGGAGAGAAAATACTCCTTTCTTCCAGATCACGGCAGGCCGAGCCTTCCCCAAGAACATTTGCGGTAGGAAGTAAAGGGTCAGGACCTGTAGGGCCAAGACAACCATAAATTGATTTGACCCGAAGGATATGTTGATAGAGCAAATAAGCCCCCTCACTAGTCAATATTTGGCTTATCTTACCAGTGGAAGAGTGTGGAGGCTGAGGTTCGCCTACAGCCACCGCAGCCTCTTCACCGACAGTCCCCGAGTCAGGTATAATAGATTCCTCCGCCCCTGTACCCTCGAGAGGGGATGCGACGAGATCGGTGTCGTCTTGCGGAAATTCAGCAACCTCGGAGACAGGCCCGAGGGAACCTTCGTCATTCCGGACTGGGGCCTCAGCAACGTGAGAATTCTCGGCCGCTGCTGAGAGAGCCCCCACAGAAAGGACCGCGGCACACATGTCGCTAATCAGAGCAGCAAGGGCCGGATCAACTCCAGGAGCGGCAGACGGTTCAGGAGAGCCTGGTTCGTCAGACGCCTACAAAGAAAAAATGGTCAGGTCATATCTCCGAGAGAAAAGAAAACTACAACAAAGAGATGGCTCCGACTTGGTCTTACCTCCGGAACATCGTCATCATCCTCACCCCTCTCGGTGATAAGCAATCCACGAGACCTAACGGCGTCTCTTTTCACAGAAAAGGTCGCTCTGACGTCAGAAGATTCACGTCTGGCTCGTTTGCGTGAGGGACCAGACACAGCTGGAGGCTGTTCTTCCCTCACTACTTCCTCTTGTATAGCAAGTAACGGATCTTCCGCCAGTTCATCGGGTGTGGAAAGCGGTTGATCCACTACTTCTTCACCCCCACCAGAAAGGAAGTCTTCGCTATCATAATCATCATCCTCATCAGCCGACTCGGATGATTCTGATTCAGGGAGGGGAGTCTGGAGCGCTAGTTGCTTTCTAGCTTTAGCCCCCTTGGGCTTCTCCTCTAAACCGGTACCCATGATGAAACTGGTACTCGGATCGAAATTAACAGGAGGCTTGTTCGCCATAACATGATACAAAGCAGCCACATATAAAATTTTCCTCGGCGCCTTAGCATCGGGGACCGAGAAGCTGGCCCGAGTATGATAAGCGTCATAATAATTCCACGCCCTGACACCATCAAGGACGCTACCTTCAAAGCCCAAACAAGGGTTGGGACAATCAAGGAATAACTGGCTATAGCCAAATTGGCGGGCAAACCTACTGGGCAGGTAGGGCACCAAGTACACATTATCGCGGTTATGATAAACCAGATGTGCGGGGCGGATGTTGTGCAACCAGGTGAGCATATTCGGAGACAGAAAGTAAGAAGGTCCAGTACCATCAAGGTATACATTCCTCACTTCCTTATCAGAAAAATGAGGAACAGACACAAAAAAGTCACACTCGTCTACCCTCGCCAGCACCCTCCGACATGCTGGCATAGTATTGTATTCCCAAGACCGACGATGGCATTTGAAAAGGAAAGCGTATTCATCTGTAGCATCTTCCGCTATTCCAGGTCCCATCAAAGATTTTTAGTGCATCAACAACCACCCTATCAAATAATGGAACGGTAGCTCTATACGCTCAAAATCCAGCGCCTTCGGGCGGGCAATGACCTTGGACGAGAATGTTCGGAGACCATGGTGTATGCTACACACCATAGCCGGAAGAAGAGCCAGTCTAACTCCAAATACCAGCTTAACGGCAGGAAGAATGAAGTGGCGACTGATCCTCTCAATAGAACCTGCCCCTCCCGAGACTACGCAGTTCCGTAGCCATATCATTAAAAATCCAGCCAGGAGCGCCTTCTCTGACATCTGCGTGGTGCCATAGTAAAAATAGCTAAGAGAGTCCGTTTGACTCCCGAATATGTCGCTCTTGGACCGCGACTTCTTGACGCTCGACATCAGGTCCCTTATCTCTCCATGGGTTCGAGGGTTCGAGGAGTAACTTCGCCAGAAGGGTCAACTTTAAAAAGATAATTGACCCAGGATGTGGTGTGGGGAGCAGTCCCTTCTGAGCTATCCACCTTTTTTATAGCCATCTGATGACAAGCACTATGATGGCACAGCTACTCCCGATACACCGCAACAAAACCTGGGAGTCGTCGGTTCAAGTCCTCGAACTCCTCATTCGACGGGGTATACACCTCGAAAGGCTCGTTCCCCCATGAAAGTTTGAAGACAGTATACATCTCATGGAGAGCAAGCCCCAACTCCCCTCCTGGTGCAAAGAACGTCCCCGTTCGCCGGTTATACATCTCCAAATGGTCAATTGGGCCCACGTAGAAGTGGGGTTTATCCAGTTCAGCAATGCCAGTCTGCCAACGGGATAAGATTTCTTGCGAGCGAGCCGATTCAGGAGTGTATCAGCTTGAGTGAGTGTGAAGTTGGGACCGTATACATTCATGAAAGAGCCTGGGGCTAGACCCATCATGTACCGGAGGACGGAATCCTTACCCGCGTACGCTGATCGTATGTTCGGGTTATAATGGATATTGCCCATCAACATCCCTGATTGGGTAGGGGTTAAGTTACACACCATCTTCCTGTCCAACAGTACCATATTGAACCATGACAGAGGATAATGACATTCCATGAGAAGAATATGGATCGCTATCCCATCTAAAGAAAAATCCCAGTTCTCAGAAATCTCTAATACTCGGAGATTCTTTATGATTAAATCGTCTCCAAAGAGGAATGAAGGCTTCAGTTATAATCCATCCAACTTCCCAGTATTCATCATGGCACGGAGATAATGGAGGGTCTGATTCTCGATGGCGTTCAACCGCTCCGAAGGCTCATTAGCAGGAAATTGATTCAGTACATGCTTAATTAAGTCATCTAGACGCACGTCCAAGGCGAATTAATTTGAGCCTACTATAAGTTCCCCCGCAGGATTTACTGGCAGATTTACTGAAGAAAGACAAAAGAAACAAGTCAAAAGGATAGCCGAAACACAAATTACTTGATGCTTATGCGACTTAGCTCAGCATAACCTTATGCGGCTCAGTTTGAAAAAGCTCATGCGAATTCAGTTCGAATGAGCTTATGCGGTTCGGTACGAAAAAGGCTTATGCGGTTCAGGGCGGATGAGCTTATGTGGTTCGGTTCGAAATGAGCATATGCGGATCAGTTCGGATGAGCTCATACGGTCCAGTTCGAATAAGCTTATGTGGTTCGGCTCGAAACAGGCTTATGCGGTTCAGTGCGGATGAGCTTATGCGGTCTAGTTCAAATGATCTTATGCGGACCAGTTCGAAATAGGCTTATGTGGCTCAGTTTGAAAGAGCTCATGCGGTCCAGGTCCAGATGAGCTTATGCGGCCCTGACGATGAAGTAGTTATGCGGCTGCAAACAATAACTTTCATGCGGTTCAGGCCTGGGTCATATCCCATGCGGCTCGAACATGAGTCGGACACGCAGCATACTTAGAAATATAGGCTCGCGCATAAGATATGCGGCATAGCCATGACAGTTCATGTTGATGGTCCAACCAGCAATAGGCGGATGAACGTCGGGGTGAAAAATAGGCACATCAGCCGTCGCAGGAGCCGCCACATTCGCCGCCGCAGTCGATGAAGACGCGGCCTTCTTGCCCTTCGCTGCCACAGAAGATGACGTGGCCTTCTTGCCCGTAGCAGCGGTAGCCTTCTTGGGTGCCATTGCCGATCGTTGATGGGAGAAGACGAAGAGGAGGTCAGCAGCAAGGAGTTCGAGCAAAGAGAGAAGGTAAAAAAACCCTTAAAGAATAAAATTACTCCTATTTATAGGCGAAGGAGGCTCGAAAATCAACAAACGCCTCGGTTCGCATGCCGCCTAAAAGAATAAAAGGCAAAACGCTTCGGTCAAAACGAAACCGACTCTTGGGATCCTCGCCCAAAAGGCGGCGTTAATTCAAAAAATGAATCAAGGGCATTTAATACATAAGATTTGCACACGTGGTTGGGACACGTGGCAAAAAGTCTATGCGGCCTAACAGCTCATGCGGCCAGATAAAACCATACGGTCAACAAAATCCATGCTTCTTATTCAAAGTATTTCAATTTTGCAAATTGAAAACTTTGAAGGGGGTACCCTGTAGAAGCATAGAAAATATCAGAATAATGCTCTATGTGGCTCGAAACAAGAGAACCCCATGCGGCTCATACAGGAGTAGTCCCATACGGTTCAGAGAGACCCACAGTCTCATGCGGCTCGGGGCAGGAGAGTCCATGCGACTTACATAGGGACAGTCCCATGCGGTTAAAAGAGTCCCCCAGCCGCATGCGGCTCAGAAGTACATGCGGCTCACAAACGACTAACAGAGATATGCGGCTCGATCAACACCACGTGTCCCCGGGGGATCCCTTCACACAGCTGGCCATCAAGTAATGGCCTTATTTAATGCTCTGATTTGACAGCTGACGGCTCTGACATGAAGTGTCATAATGGTCCTGTCATAATGACAGACTCTTCGAGAACAGAAGAAAATCTCTGATACGATCCAAGATTGCCACATGGCTACTCCCATGCGGCTTAATTGAACAACAGTTTCATACGGCTGGCAAGAATCATCTTCCTGCGGCTCACCAAGAAGCCACCCTATGCGGCTCGCAAGTGCTATACCTATGCGGCTCACTGAGATGCTGTCTCATACGGTTCATGGATATCATACGGCTCTGGCAGAGTCCACCATTAAGACACGTGGCAGAGATTCAATTGCCCCCATGACTTGACAGCTGGTAGCAGGGTGATTATGGGACGCATGGTTTTAAATCAATCAGAGATTTACCAGATCCCAATAACCATATTTAACGTTATCCTCACAATTAATGAGATCAGGGCATATCACTCGTGATCAAGCCAATGGGACACGTGGCAAGAGATCCGAGCTTGACACAACCAATCATGAAGATTTAAAGCAATCAACATTAATTATTCACAGGATTCGATACTATCCCCATTTATGGCCCAGATCCTTCATGCTTAAAGCTAATGGTCCAAATTGATTAAGCATCAGGCCGCCGCCACTTTGAGAATGGGTAATCATCCAAACCCTAATGATGCCCCCACTATTATAAATAGCAAGGTGTCATTCCCTTGTAAAGAGAAAAAGAGAGACGGTCAGAGAGAGATACGCTCACACAGAGAGACCCCTCCAATAATCAGAGAGAAAATACACAGAGAGAAAGAGAAGCCAGAAGAATAATAGAGGGAGAGCAAGAAGAGCATTTCTTCATCAATGCCAACCATCTCTTCGTAGGAGCCAAGGCTGCATACCGATCGTCCAAGGAGTAAGGCTGGACTGCTGTCGCCTTCCCGAGCCTCTATCGTCACCCCCAGAATCTAAAATAAACAATTATACTTAGACTGTTGTACCTAGGTTTTCGTTCCTAGGCTTTCTTTGTACAAGCGAGTTTGTAACGTGAAGTAAAAGTTCGGTCCTCCGATAATTGTTCTGTCCTTTTATATTTCATGGCAAACAATCCTAGAGACTTCTACATCTCAATCCACGTAGGGTAATTAGGTGAAGAGCGAACCAAATGCATCATGGTTGATCAGACCGTAATACAATGATTCTGATTAGACAATATGTTAGCGGGCGTCCCCAATAAACATATGTCTCGAATCAAGTTCGATAAAAGAGTAAGCTCGCAAAAACTAGGCTGTAATAGCAGCATGGGTCAAGATAGTCAAAATATAAGTAGGCGAGATTTTTGGAGAGGAGGCATAAGTAATTTGAGTTTTAAGAAAATCAAAATCTAACTCGAGATTCGTACACGAATAACAGAATCAGAAATTATAAACTAACTCCTTACAGCAAAAGAAAATTTAAAATAGACAATTCTAACTTATGATAGAAGATTTATATCTAATAAGGCAAAAGAAAATTAAACAGTTTATCAAAATCAATGTCTTAATTCTAGGCAAGTCTAATATACCAAGCGAATATTATATCTACATTGGATCGTATTGTCATATCAAAAGTAATAGTGTACCTATAGGGATATAATAAGCTATCTAAATTGTATGGCCTATCTATAACCTTAACTACCCAACGGTCAATTTGAATAAGGGACTCCTAGTCCTAGTTATTCTCCTAAATCATTTTAATCCTAATGGTGAATGAACATTTCCTGGGCGCAGGCTCGCAATAGTATGACTAACGTACCATCATGAGTTCGTAATATTTTGCAAAAATTGACCTGCATGGGTCACCACAAAAACTTGTCACGACCCGTACCCGCTGTTCAGATACAAGACGTATCTAAGCCAGCCTACGCCGCAGAGTCGGCGGTAGAACACTGTCAAGCCCGCAAGAAATAAATGCTCAAAATACAATATTTGCTGCTCATTCACATTTCTACATTTATTACAACATTTACAATATTTATATTTAAAGGAAAATACACAGTTCTCACAATTAATGAAAAATGACAACTAGTTCCACTATCTAGGTCGGCCTCAGCATACCCATGTCTTCCCAGTGCTAAGAATGATCGCGGCTAAACCTGAAAAATATTGGTTTCCAGTCAGGAATGGAACAAGTATACAAACCGACGACAATACGAAAACATAATAGAATTAACAAGACATAAAAATAACATATGAGATATCAAAACTGGAAAGTACAGATGACATGGCATGGTGGAGATAAAAGGAAAAGTAAAAAGACATCTACCTATGTAGTGTGAAATATCATTTTCTACATGTGAACGGCTAGAGGGTAAATACGGCTCATTGCACGTGTCGTGTGCAGCTGCTATCATTCACGATTAGACATATTGGGATATTTCTGGGTAGTCCACATGTATACTAAGATATTTCCCCTCCCGACTACTCTGTGTGACGAGCGTGTCAACAAGCAGCAAGATATATGTATAGACATGAAATGAGAAAACTACTATGAATCGAAAGCAATCAGAAAGTGCACTTGCCTGAGATCCTTAGCTGGAGAAACCATTAATAATATACCACTAAATGAGCCACAATCAGTCAACACATGCAGAAGTCTCCAAATGCTGAAATAAACAGTACCAATGTTTTTAGAATAGTTAAATTAGCTAGAATTTCCTGTCTTTAAGTCCAATTCTGGACACAGGGGCAAAACAGTAATTTTGGGGAAAAATGATGTCCGCCGTTGGACCCGCTTTGTACCGAAAAGCGTGTCAGAGTCAACGGCCTCTAAAGTCATCAATCTATATGTCTACAGATCCGGTTTTCCGATACGAACCCAACCGTATGTCCAAAGTTGGATTCCGGCGGGCCGTGCACAAAATCGCCCGTTGAATCGGACCGTAGGGCCCGCAAAACGGCATTCCGATTCTACTGTCTCATAATCGGACAAAACTTGGCATGCAGGACCAGAAAAATGATACGGTTCTATTGGCGCAAGTTTCGTCTCGATCGGATGAGCATGCATAAAGTAATTGGAAAACTTGCACAAATGACGATATGGTGAATTTCGACAGATACGCATCAAATTCGTCGTGCACACGCGACCAATTTGAATTCCGTCAAAGCCTACACGACCACAAAGCCGTTACGCATCTTTTGAAGCTTTCGGTCCGCGACCACATCGCCCAGATTAGCGGGACGCACGTCGTGTGGAAGGATTTTTCTAGTTTTTAACTGTTTTGGAATCAGATTTTTGGAAAACTTTGGGATTCGATTTCTCGACGCGTAGTCGATTATTTCCGAATCCACCAAAAGGATTATGAAGCCCTATATGTTATCTTAAAGTGTCTTCAATTAGTTTTTCTAATATGGTATTAGATCGATCAGAATCGATCTTCAAACATGGAGGGTTGGACGGCACTAGTGTTCTGTTTTCTACAGGTTTTCGACCAACTTCGGGTCGATCTCATGGACTGGTCGTGCATCCAATATGAAATCTAATTACTGGGGTTTCGAGGCGGTCATGTTGGCTTTCCAAACTAATTTATGGGACAATAATCGGATAAATATACGAGGAGAAATACGGGGTCGAAGTTACCTCTGCGACTGTTGTGATCTCTGTTCTGAAATGTTGCATCGCACGGCCTCGGCCGCGCGCGGTGGCGGTTGGCCATACCACGGCGGTGGGCACGCGCCGAGGTAGGATGTCGGCGCTAGTGGTCGGGACTAAGGATTAGGGTTCCGAGTTTCATCACTCCTCCCTCTATCGATATATATATGAAACATATATAATGAATCCGCTGCTCTGTTTGGCCGAGCAGGGGGGACTTAGCTCGTGGGGGCTCGGTTGGGTCGCAGTGGGCCGGGCTGCCACTGCTTAATGCTACTGTTACTTATTCTTTTCCTCTTTCTTTTACTAATTCTATATTTCTTTTTATCTATTCCTATTTTCTATTGTCTATTAGCAAAAATACAATCTATATATATATATATATATATATATATATATATATATATATATATTTTATATAAATATATATATATATATATATTTTTTTTATATAAATATATATATATATATATATATATATATATATATATATATATATATATATATATATATATATATATATATATATATATATATATATATATATCTACAAGTACATTTATACATATATTTATACACACATAAATATTTATATTTATATATATACACCATAATATTTATATTTATATATATGCACACACGCACATATATTTGCATTTGTATATAACAAATCTCCAAAAATCTAATTAAATACTTTTAATAGAAAATACCAATCTCTATTTTATCTATATATATATATATTCATACATACACATTTATTATATTAATATTTGTACTTACAAACACATACACGTATATAGTATCACTACAACAAATACGGCCTACAATAGCAGTTTTTCTATAGCGTTCAAGTGTCCCCGCTATAAAATGTTATAAACCATAGCGTTCTTTCTATAGTGCTATAAAAATATCTATCTATAGCATTTTCTGAATGCTGTCGAATCTATAATATTCATCTATTGCTTTGTTTGTTTGTCAAATCAAATATCATGTTCGAATCCTATGAGAAGTAGCGTAGGTTTTTATTTTACACGATAAAAAAACAGACTATAGCATATTTGGCACGAAAGCATACAAATTTATAAAACCGGCACCCAACATTTTTAAAAAAAATTGGCGCTCTTAGTAAAGATAACAAGGTTTTTTCCTCTCTTTTTTCATTTTTTTCTTGGTCTCTCTCCTCTTCCTTTCTCTTTTTTTTTGTGGGCTGACTACAATTCGGGGAGCCGCGACGAGCATCCCGGCTTTCACGGCAGCGCCGGGGAAGGCGTTGGGGAGGAGATATTGGAGGCTAGAGTGGAGGAGAGGGAAGGCGGGTATTGGGTGCAGTACAACAAAATAGGTTAATTACGACCCTTTCTTTACAACACTTTCTAAATAAGTGTCATTAATTTTCTGTAGTGATGACACTACCAAAACGTATAGTTGTAATAAAATATTAGTCATAATATACGACACCTTTTAAAAAATATCGTAAACATAAATTCAACGACACTTTCTAGGACACATAAAATTTCGTAAACAATTATATATCAAATACAACACTTTTAAAAAATATCATAAATCACTATATACAATATCCACACTTTTAAATTAGTGTCTAAAAAATTTATTTCCCACAAAATATTTCACTTTACCGCTGTGCCAAAAAAATGGCGCTCATTTGCTGCCGATAAACTAGGTTTTTTCCCCTCCTTCAAAATTTTTACGGTCTTTCTTTCTTACTCTCTCTCTCTCTCTATACTTCCTCTCTTTTCTTCTTCCAAGATAGAGATAGAGATGGATCCCCAATTCTCAGCCCCAGCAATCGTAGGTCCTCATCGACCCCATCCTCGTCCTCCCTAACCGCACTAGTGCCCTCTTCCGAATCTGGCGCCACCATCAGTAGTCCATCCCCATACTCCATCGACATCGTCATCCGAACCAAACATCGGAACTCTGCTTTCTTCAGCAGTTTTCTCATTCTCCTTTCGACTTTCGCGTGAGATCCGTGAACCAAAAGGGCTACAGAGCAGGAGGAAAAAGAAAGCAGCTCCGGACTCCCCCAATCTCTCCTCTCCAATAATGCTTCGCAGGTTCTCATCGCCTCCACCTCTCAAATTAGGGTTTTACTTAGCTAGGGTTTCTTCGCTCATTTACTTCTATTTTGGAAGGATTTACATTTCTGTAACCATTTCTAATGAGCAGTCGAAATCGCAGGTGCATTTGGGATTGCTTCTTCTTCTTTTTTCGAAGTCCTCTTCACTTTACCCCGATCGCAGCTATGATCCGCTCTCTCCTTTCCTTCCTCCTTCGTCACCACCACCACCAAACCCTAACTTCTTATTCCACTGTCATTAGCCGTTGTTGGAAGAAGAAGACGAAGAAGAAGCGCAACAACCAGACTCCCCCACCAGACCCTGCCTTGCTCTCCCACGCCATCTCCTCATGGCAATAGAGGGCATCCGATGGGGGTCTCGACTCATGGCAATAGAGGACGTCCGGTTGGGGGTCTCAACACACGACAATAAAGGGTGTCCGATTGGGGGTCTCGACTCACGGCAACAGAAGGTGTGTGTTTCATATCGTGATTCACAGCAGGCCATCGTCGGGGCCATCATCACCGTCGCCATCAAGGTCCATCTTCTACCCCTCGATCATTTGGTAAATATTCTTGAGCAACAATTTATATATGCATCATCCTAATGCATTTTGGAGTTTATTTACATTAGAGTGTCTTACCATGTCTGACACCAGACAAGTCACTTATTTTCTGAGTATGCTTCCTATATATTAGGAACAGAACACAATGTACATAATAATGTTAGAATCTCGTAATTTATATGGCCTAGTGGTTTTATTAGCATTCTAGGAGTAAAATTATTATGTCTTATTGGGCACAATTTGTATTGGATGATGGTAGACAACTACCTTTGTATTTTTTAAAATCCATCATGAAAAAACTATATCTACTTTCACAGGTTATCAATTGGCAATTGCTAAGGAAACTGGTCGACGGCTTGGCATGGGAACCAACATGTACCCTTCTTCATCACTATTGGGTCGCGATAAAGATGAAAATGATGTACTTCAGATGAACTTATTGAAAATGTAGATGGTTTTGCTGGTGTCTTCCCAGGTATCTATTATTTACCCTTTTCCAGCAGTATCTTCCCCGACTTTTGCTTCGAAGAACTTTGATTTGCCTCCATCTTATTTATTGGCCATATAACAAATTCTTCGTTGATCAAATGTGATGGCTATTAGATGTCCCTGCTTGTCACTAAAGTGTGTATTTTTTAAAATCGAGTTTGATGACAATGGTTTTATTAAAATTTGAGTAGTATTTGGAACTATGTGCTCGATAAGACATTATATAATTATTGTCACATTTGTGATATAAAAACCTTTCCAATGTATTTTATTCTAAATATCAAATAAAGAAGTAAAACTACTGTTAATTATATTCTGACGGTTGACTTGTTGATGTACCTTTTAGGTTCTTCATTAAATTATCGTGGCAGAATACTTTCATGAGGGCTGCTATAACCCAAGGGAATTGCTTGATAGGCTTAAGAAGGTTAAGGTAGGTGCAAAAGTTTACTGGTCGGTTTATTTTTTGGTTGTGTGTAATTAATTTAAACTTTAATCCAGTTTTCACTAGTAGTTAAATCATTTTGATGGTTATTTGCTTGAGATTATGTGATTGATCTTTTAAACTTTGTATCAAGTAATTCAAGAGTCTAATTAAGATAAGTACAAATATAAAAACTACTAACCTGTGTATTTCGTTATACTTAGTCTTGGTATGAACCTCTATGTGTTGATTGTAACTCTTTGATAAGAGTTAGCCATTGAGCTGCCCTTCCAGCCTTTATTTGCTACGCGCACTTATACCTTTTCTCTTTAGGATAGTGGTCATGTATCGTAATAAATTGACATAATCCTTGATTTTGTTTGCCAAGGCAACTTATAAAAGTGGCTTAGGCGGCATCTAGGTGGTCTGCTTGGGTCTAAGCTGCTTGATTATATGAATCTAACTACCAGGATAGAAGAGAACGAAGAAGAGGTCATAGAGAGGGCAAGCCCCCCTCTTTTTTTCACTCCCTTAGGCATTACATCCCGCTCTTTACTTTATTTCTACTAGCTATATGGCTGCTTACTTTACTGTCGGCTATGTCTCACACAAGTTCTAACCATAAATACAATATATGAATACCTGAATCTGTGAGGAATATGTATTCATGTTCTATTTGATATGGACCAGTGTTTTCAGTTATTAGCATTCCTCTTCTTAAATCATTATTAGACCTGTGACTCCTTTTCACTTCAAGTACTTTCATCTCTTTTTTTTCCATTAATCTTATTCATCTTCGGATGATCTTTTGACCCTTCTATCTCAAGAGAATCTTCTGGCTTCTATTTAACACTAATTATTTACCATGATGTAGATAATGTTGATCAAGAATCACAAAATAATATAGAAACCAACTATGCTGCTTTAGAATTTTAGGTTTATATGTTATTGAGCTAAAATTTTGATTATTCAGCTATTATTTTGTGACATTTTTCATATTACTATGCTGCTCTGTTACAATGTTGTGCTAGTTCCTTATAGCACTGCTACAATGTTGTTCTTATTCCCTATACAACACAGTTATTGTGTTGTTTAACTTCTAGCATACTGTTTATTCTAATAAATTCTCTTGTTATTATATGCTCATATTTCTGAGTAGTATATATTCATGTTCAATGTTCTTCATGTGATTATTTTCATCTAAAGTGATATGCTCATTGTAGTATTCAACTTTCTATAAGAAAATGATGGATTTCCCCTCTTTTTTCCTTTACTACTGGTAATCAGGCTAAATAGACACTACAATATTGGAAATGTTGGAAAGACATCGATTTTCTAAACAAAAGATAAGACTTGGTTTCTCAGAATACCCATGCTTGGGCTAGATATTCATTGATGCAGTAGCAATAGTTGCTAATTCAACTATATTTTCTTCTTTCTTTCTCAATTTCAGATATTCTGAACTAGATGTATGACAGTATATTTTGATAGGGTTTTGTTTGGTGGACAAATATTTTCTTTTTCTTGTGGGTTTATCATCCCAAGTTGTGCGCTTTTGTTGATTTGTAGGAGGTCAAACTTATTACCTTTTCATTAAACCTTTCTAATAAATTTTAATTTATGTGGTTGCTTGCTTTCATCATCTCATTGTTTGCAAAAACAAAAGTATAAAACTTTATTGATACAAACTGTAATAAAGATTACAAGAATTCTAGGAAAATTACAACTATAGGAATCGAATCTTGATGACGATTGCTTTATCCCTTGGACGATGTGAACTTTGAAGACGAAGCCTTTGAAGTTGAAAACAACTCTGGAAATTGAAGGCAAAAGCCTCTGAAGTTGAAGACAAAAGTCTCGGAAGAATGCAGCAGCACTTTGGCAAGAACTCCTGAACTCTCTGATTTCTGATCTCTGATCTTGATCCCCCTTAAAATGAAGACTTGAAACTCTATTTATAGAGTTCTGAAAATAACTAACTTTCAGTTATTTTGGACTGCGCAAGCTGATTTGCGCAGCAACTGGTTTGCGCAGCACTGGATTGCGCAGACAGTTATTGGATCGTGGGCCAACTATCTGAGACACATGGCAATTGATTGAAATACGCACGATCGTGCATAGACAGTTGCCACGTAATGAGCATTTGATGGCATGAATGCCACATGTAATTAGTCAGTTATGTTGGTAGAATGCGCAAAATGAACTGCGCAGAAATGGTTTGCACAACCACGGATTGCGTATGAATGGTTTGCGCAACCACGGATTGCGCTGCCACCTGTCAGCCGCCCTCGAGCACTGTGCGGCGTCAAAAACGGACAGCCTCCTCGTTATTCGTGTTGTCAGCTGTCAGAAAGATCTGATTTGATTCAGTCAATGATGACTTCTGCCACGTCAGCCTGCGCAGTTGGAAACATGCGCAAACCAACCTGCGCAAAGTGATATCTGCGCAATCTGTAGTCTGCGCAACTCATCAAAATAATGAATATCTTGAATTGTTGACTTTGTTAATTAATGTAACTTGATTTTTTAGGACCTACAAGACCCCCTTCAAAGTTTTCGAAAGTTGATTATAATCAAAATTTCGAAATACTTTGAATTTTCAAATATTGAATCGTTTTGCGCAATATGATGAGCTGTCTGCGCAAAGCGAATAGACCACAAGTTTAGGCGCAATCCGAGGCGGCCGTTTCGTTTTTTGAAAACTATAAATAGTCCTCCTCATACTTCAAAGTATTCTTTACTTGCTGTCTTCGTGCACTTGAGAGAGAATTTCTGAACTCTTTCTTCCTTTCTTCTCCGACGATTTGTCATGGCTCCACGACGATCAAATGCTGCCGCTACTGCCGCCACGAAGGGAAAAGCTCCGGCCGAGTCTTCTGACAGGGTTGCACGGCGAGCTTCCCGACATGAATCCGCACACACTAGTAGCTGAAAGTAAGGGACGGCGACTTGCTGAGCTGAAGGCTGAAATTACTCGCCTCTAACAAGAGTTTGAAGAAGAAACTGTTAATCACCAACTGGTGATTGAACAATTTAATGCATTGATTGAAGAAAGGAATGAGTATGAGACCACTCATGGTGAAGAGATCACCCGCAGGACAGTAGATATGCCCATTTTGATGAAGACAGTGGGATGGAGGAGGCAAGAAAGATAGTAGCGTCAACACACGAAGAAGAGCTGCAAACTTTGAAGCAACAAATTGACAATCTAATTGTCCCTCCTTCTTGATTTTGTATTTGGGTTTTGTTGCTGTAGCTGCATTTTTTGTAATATCTCATTTTTTGATATAAAGAACATTTTGTTGTGGCTCCATTATTTATTGCATATCTTATTCAGATATAAATAATAGATAGATATTTATTGACAACTTAATCGAAAACGACAAGTTGCTGATGTAGAAGATGAACGATAATGAATCGTCAATGTATATGAAAATGAGTGAACGGGAATATCGTCAAGTAATAATGAAAGAACAGGTAAATCGTCAAATGATGTTGAAATGAACGAATTAACCGTCAAATGATAATAAATGAACGGGTTAACCGTCACAAATAGATGAACGGATGAACCGTCAGATATTAACGAACGGACGAACCGTCGGATGAGTGTAATAAATGAACGGATGAACCGTCAGGTGTTTAATGAACGGACGAACCGTCGGATGAATGTGATAAATGAACGGATGAACCGTCAGGTATTAATGAACGGATGAACCGTCGGATGAATGTAATGAATGAACGGATGAACCGTCAAGAGTTTAATGAACGGACGAACCGTCGGATGAATGTGATAAATGAACGGATGAACCGTCAGGTATTAATGAACGGATGAACCGTCGGATGAATGTAATGTTTCATTAATTGAAGAACTTCTGTCTATAAATATAGCAGAAATCTGACAGGAACGAGCACTTCTACTCTTCAACATAAAAATGTCTTCCGGAGAAGCATCTAAGAAGGTTGAGACTGTCTCGAAGGTTCAGAAGGGTATTGAAGAACACCCTACCGATCCAGTTCAGCCAAAGGAAGCAGAAGCAGGCGAAGGTTCGTCTGCACCCCAGCCACCACGGGACATTTTGGACTTTCTGCTCGAACCAGGAACGACTAAAGAAGAAGAAGCCATGAGGATGGCCGCCTGCAAGTTTCTTGTGGGATCCAGCAAGGAGGTTTTTGGCTCTTTTGCTGACCGCATTTTTTGAGAAGGACGGCAGTGGCCCTCGTCCCAATGTAGAAAAAGATGATAGTGACCTTTAATATGTACTATCATATAATAAAATTTAAATTTTATTCATGAACTTGATTCTGTTTGATGATTTACAAGTATTTATATTTATACATAATACTTCTTTAAGAATTTGCCATTGATAGGCATCATAGCAACTCGACCATCAAGTTCGGAAAGTTGATAAGCTCCGTTTGAGAAGACTTTGCTAACAACATAGGGACCTTCCCATTTCGCATCGAATTTCCCTTTGCTCATATGAGTCATAGTCATAGGACGTCTGACCGTTAGAACAAGTTCTCTTTGCTGAAAGGCTCTGACCTTCACTTTACGATTAAATGTCTTTGAGATGCGGGCTTGGTATAACTCAATATGCTGTTGAGCCATTAACCGCTTTTCATCCAATGCTTCTAACTCTTGAAGTCGAAGAAGGTCATTATTTTCTGTGGTGAGCTCATTGGCAATAGCAATCCTTAAAGAAGGAATTTGTAACTCCAAAGGAAGGACAGCTTCACAGCCATACACCAAAGAGAAAGGTGTAAAACCAGTAGGATTACGGACTGTAGTTCGGTAGGCCCAAAGACATTCGCCAAGTTTCTCGCTCCAATTCCGTTTGTTAGTGGATACAAATTTCTTAAGGAGCTTAATAATGGTTTTGTTAAAGGCTTCAGCTAAACCATTAGCAGTAGGATTGTAGGCCGTCGAAGCAACATTGTTAATCCGATGATCATCGCAGAATCTAGTAAACTTCTGACTAATGAATTGAGGTCCATTGTCATGAATGATTCTTTGAGGTACACCGAATCTATAGATGACATGGTGTTTAACGAAGTTAATGACACTGCTAGTCTTGACTTCAGCCAGAGGTATAGCTTCAGCCTACTTGGAGAAGTAATCGGTTATCGCCAATATGAACCGATGTCCTCTAGAAGAAGGAGGATTAATAGGACCTATGATGTCCATACCCCAAGCTTCAAAAGGCCAAGAAGCAGCAGTCGGATGTAAGAATTCCGAGGGTTGATGAATGAAGTCTGCATGGATTTGACAAGTACGATATTTCCTTGCATATTCAATGGCATCTGATACCATAGAGGGCCAATAGTAACCCATGCGTCGGATGCGATCCTGTAATTTAGGACCAGGTTGATGTGCTCCACAGACGCCATCATGAGCTTCATGCAACACTTGTTTGGCTTCATCACCAGCTAAACAGCGTAGAAGAAGACCATCATAAGTTCGCCGATAGAGTGTTTTGGTGGTTTGATTGTAATAGAATCGTAGAGATCGACGTCGAACGCTTGTAGCCTCCTTAGGATCTTCAGGGAGTATGTCATGTACTACAAAATCGATAAAAGGAGTTCTCCAATCGTCATCAATAACTTCGACTTCAGCAAGATTGCTAAATTTAATATTACGATTGTTCTCAATACAGAACAGTTCTCGGTTAGAAATAACCACCACCTGATGCCTTTTGATAGGGATGGCTAAGACAGCTGCAAGATTGGCCGAAGCATCGGCTTCAGTATTGTAAGCTCGTCGAACATAGTCGATGAAGAAGGCTTTGAATGATGTAGCTATATTGATTGCCGCTTCATGATAAGGCACCAGGTCTTGATGACGGACTTCATAGGTTCCTCTAACCTGGTTCACAACCAGTTTAGAATCACCATAGACTTCCAGATATTCAACATTCAGTTGTTTAGCTAGCTGAAGGCCAACAAGTAAGGCATTGTACTCTGCCATATTGTTGGAGCAAGGTTTATCTAAAGAGTAGGCTCTTTGGATAGTTAATCCATTTGGAGAAACGAGAACAACTCCAACACCTGCCACTATAGCACCATTTGGTCCAATTCTTGATGCACCATCAAAGAATAAACGCCAGGTTGGAAACTCTTCGGAGATCATGTTGACTTCTAATGTCTCGTCAGGAATTTCATCATAGAGTTTAGATGTCTCAGGCACAGGATGAGCTGCTTGGAAGTCTGCCAAGGCTTGACCTTTGACGGACTTTTGTGGAACATATACCATGTCATATTGAGCTAGCAGGATTGCCCATGTAGCCAACCGAGAATTAAGTGTACTAGGTTTCTTCATGAGTACCCGGAGAGGGTTAACTCGAGATATAACATGAATAGTTTGACCAATGATATAATGCCTCGTCTTTTGCACAGCAAACATGAGAGCCAGGCATTCTTTCTCGACCGAACTATAACGGTGTTCAGCACCAATCATAGTTCGGCTAAGATAGTAGATAGCTTGTTCATGGCCTTTTTTGTTCTTTTGGGCAAGTAAAGCACCCAATAAATGGTCCATAGCACGGACATACATCAAGAATGGAATGCCAGAGATAGGTGGCACCAAAACTGGTGGGTTCATGAGATATCGCTTGATGTCGTCGAATGCTCGTTGACACTCTTCAGTCCAAACAAAAGATACACCCTTCTTCATTAGTTGAGTGAATGGTCTGCAGCGTCCAGACAAGTTCGAAATGAATCTCCTGATGTACGCAATTCGACCTTGGAATCCTCGTAGCTCTTTTAGGTTACGTGGAGGACGCATCTCTTGAATGGCTTTGATCTTCTCGGGATCTACGTGTATACCCTTAGAGGTAATGACGAAGCCAAGAAACTTGCCACTAGAGACACCCAAGAATGACTTGGTGGGATTCATCTTGAGTTGATGTTGGCGCATGAGATTGAAGATTGTTCTCAAATCTTGAATGTGATCTTCTTTTAGACGACTTTTGACAGCAATATCGTCAACATAGCATTCCACAGTCTTACGAAGATGATCTTTGAAGATGGTACTCATAGCTCGTTGGTAGGTTGCACCAGCGTTCTTGAGACCAAATGGCATCACTGTATAGCAATAGACACCACGAGGAGTGCGGAAAGAGGTATGCTTTTCATCTTCAGGATTCATCTTGATCTGATTATATCCAGAGAATCCATCCATGAAAGATATTCGCTCGAACCCACAGGTATTGTCAATCATGACATCCGTGATAGGAAGAGGAAATTCATCTTTCGGACATGCTTCATTGAGATCTCGGAAGTCGATGCAGACTCGAACTTTTCCAGTTTTCTTCAGAACTGGGACGACATTGGCTACCCAATCAGGATGCTGCTCTTCTCGAATAAAGCCACAAGCGATGAGCTTCTTGACTTCATCATCAATTACGTCCATCATTTCAGGCTTAAATCGCCTTTGTTGCTGTTTGACTGGGTTAGCATTAGGAAGAATTTTTAATTTGTGAGTAGCAATCTTGGGATCTAAACCTGGCATGTCTTTATAACTCCAAGCAAAGACGTCTATATATTCTTTAATAAGAAGAATCAACTCTTGCTTATCTGCTTCTGGAAGATTCTTGCTAATAAAGATTGGTCGAGGTGACTCTCTTTCCCCTACATCAATTTGAATTAGTTGATCTTCAGTAGGAGGTTCACGTTGTTCAAAACGAAGTACCCATTGGTTATCCATATGTTGAGCCCAAGGATCTGTTTCCGGACTTTCTTCAACATCTTCATCACAGTTTTCTGGTAGTTTAACGGAGACCATGTTAGAAGATACGATTATACGATGGACTTCACCGATGCTGGTATCTGAATCCCATGATCTGGAATCAGAAGAATTAGAACGTTCTTCACTATCTGATTCAGAAGCTGCTGGGGATAACAGTGGAGGAGAAGTATATCCGAGACCTTTCTTGGTCCTGTCATAATACATTTGTGATTTTCCGTTTGGAACTGTTGTACGAATGGGAGTTCGTCTACCTTTACCATAGTTAAGGCCGCTCTTGAAGTCGTAACCCATCTTTCGGAGGATGTCTTTTGATTGTTGACTATAACGATGGAACTGAAGACGTCCCGTATCGTTAACTTTGCTATCATCCGTATAGTTAATCTTTGTTTCCGGTCTTTTATATAAAAATGCTGGACTTTCACCTTTCTTCAAAGAAAGTTGAATACGGTAAGAATCATCTGGATCTTCAAGCGAGACTTCTGTCTGAAGAGATTGTACGACTCCCAGTGTAATTGATTGGAAGCTATCTAACATATCCAGATAACTTTTAGTATAATAAATAACATCAATATACTGAAAAGTAGGTGCTTTTTCATTGATTTGTACATCAGTATCTACAACAGGACCTTTAACCTTAGCAGGTTTGGTCAAATTGATTACAAGAGGGAAAGAAGAAGAACGTGGAGGAGGCTTGTTACGACGGAGGTCGATAACAAGTGGCTCAGAAGAGGTGAGCTCCCTTTTTTCCTTGTTGCGATTTAGATCAACAATAAGTGGCTAAGAAGGAATGAGCTGCTTTTTGTCTTTGTTACGACGTAAGTCGATAACAAGTGGCTCAGAAGAGGTGAGCTCCCTTTGATTTTCATTCGCATCAACTGATTTCTTTTGAACTGGTAAGTGAATAACCAGTGGCTTGGAAGATTGAGGATGAGAAACTCGCCCCTTAACAGGTATGATAAGAGTGTCTTGAGGTACTGCTTTTTGATCTTCTTCAGTATCCATAGCCAATACCACCTTCATAAATTCATCCTTGTACATACGAGCATCGTTGCAATAAGCTTCAATACCCTTGAAAGGATAAAGGTCCGCCACTTCCTTGTGAACTTGTCCTTTGTCATCAACGTATTTAAAGCATTGATGAAGAGTTGATGGAACAACATTGTGTTCATGGAGGAATGGCCTTCCCAGGAGAGCATTATAAGAACAACCATGATTGTCAATGATATAAAAAGTCACCTTTGTGCGAAGATTGCCTATTTGGAGTTTTAGGCGGATCTTGCCCAAAGGTTCACTCTTTCCTTGATTAAATCCCAGAATAGTAGTTATCGTGGTTGAAAGACTATGCACTGGTATCTTCAATGCATCTAGCATTGTCTTTGGCATAATACTAAGTGCAGACCCTGGATCTATCAGGATACGATCAACCTTCATTGAATCTACATATCCTGTATAGTAAAGAGGACGATCATGTCTATTATCTTCCATTAGCATATCATCCTGAGTGAAGGTAATATTTGGGATCAGTTCCAAGACACTATGACTGTGATGACAAGAGACTGATTCTGATTCTGGCTTCTTGAGAAGAGTTAAGAAAGTTTCAGCCTGCATCAGAGCTTCACTTAGAGTTTCTCGTGTCTCTTTGGAAAGTCGCAAGAGTTCAAAGATTGACAGCCTAGCTGGTGTATTGGCTAATTGAGCCAATATATCAAAGTTGTAAGGCTTCTCAAGCCCAGTAGGAGATGACTTCTTTAGAGGTTTGTCAAATCGAACTTGTTGCTTGCCTTTGTCAGCCGTTGTTGGCTTAGAAGGAATTGATACTACAACTGGTGAAGATGTAGAAGGGACCTCTTCAGCAGATGCAAGTTGTGCCGGAGCAGGTTCGAAAGAAGAAGCAGGATCCTTTTGACCTTCAGAATGATCTTTCAAATAAGCCTTCCCTGATCTGGTGCCTAACAGAATCTCTTCGTCAACAATGGGATCAAAAGATACCATGTTGCATATCTTGGTTTTGCCTTTAGAACGAGTTTTCTTCTTGGAAGATATCTCAAATTCTGGAGCAAGATCAGGATGGATCCACATAATTTCACCGTTGTCAAGAGACAAGGGAATAAGACCTTCATTGGATGGAAGCGGGAGATTCTCAATCTCAAGGGTTGCTTTAGGAATTGGAATGACACCATGCTGTATCATCTGTGGAGGAAAATCTCCAAATTGGACTGAAACCATATTTGTAGTAACAGTCTTCTCATCTTGTTGCAAAGTGACTACACCTGCATTGACAAGCTCTTGAATCTTACCTTTGAGCACATAGCATGCTCGAGTAGGATGTCCAATGAATCGGTGATAAACACAATACTTGGGATGATCAGTCTTATTGACTTCATCAGGTTTCTTTGGATCAGGGAGCTAAATTTTGTTGCTTTTGAGTAAACACTCAAAGATACTTGCTGTGTCATTTTCGTCAAAGGAATATTCTACCTTCGGACGAGGTTCCCTCGGTGGAGGTGCAGAAGGAGTAGGAGTAGATGTAGGTGGGGCCACATTGACAGCCAAAGATTCTTTATTTTTGTTCAAGTTAATGTTTAAAGTCTCTTTCGCTTTGCTATTGTTCAGGCGATTGCCACCACCTGAATTCTGATACTCATCGCGATCAGGATTAGACATTTGTACCCCCAATTGTTTGAACTTGTCGGCACTTACTTCAGCAGCTTTGGCGTTAACGATGAATGAGGGCCAATCTTGAAATTGGGTTGATCCCGTCCACATACTGATAATAGGTAAAAGATTTGCCTTACAAGTATCAATAGTGACAGCAGCTGGAGTCCCTGGAGGCATTTTCAAAGCTTCACGGCGGAACCGTTCAATAAAGCTCTCAGCAGTTTCATTATGTTTTTGTTTGATTTTGTTGAGAGCTGACATCGTCATATCATTAAATCCCTCATAGAACCGTTCCAGAAAGATTTGTTTGAGACCTGAAAAAGAAGTAATGCAACCATCGGGCAAACTTTTGTACCAGTCGTATGCTACGCCGGCTAAACAACCGACGAACACTCTGGTAAGAAGAGCGTCATTTGGCTGAAGTTGAATAGTCATTACCTCAAAATAATTGATGAATTGACTCGGGGAAGTACTGCCATCGAACAGAGAAATTGTAGGGATTTTGTACTTTGGGGGAAACGGAACGTCCTTCTATTCAACCGGATAGGGCTGTTTAATCCCCAACCTTTGTAGATTATCTTTCTCTTTAAATGCTTCAAACTGGGTTCGTAAGAGTTTGACAGCTTCATTGGCGTCTTCTGATGAAGAAGAAGGAGCAGGTTGAATTGTAATGGTAGGAGGAGGAACAGCATTGTAAGCACTACCCCCAGCTCCTGAATGGCTAGGCGTAGTTTGTACTTGCACTTGTACAGGAGACATTTGGGGAGGCACTACCCCCAGCCCAGTATTGGCAGGTATTGAAGATGCTATGATCTCTGGACTAGTAATAGGTGCAGTTGGTGGTGTAACATGTTGTGCTACAATGATGGAATGCATACTAGCAACCATCTCAGCCATGGTTTTTAATTTGTCTTCGAGTGCAGCAATTCGCTGTTCCTGATTTGCGGAGGTTGAAGCATCTGGATCATCGGTGACAACATAAGCCGTCACTTCTCTTGGCACAGTGGAAGATACTGTTTGTTCAGAACTTTCACTATATGCATCATAATCAGAAAACGAATCATTTCTGACTGGGAATCAGGAAGATGACTTGAAGGGTTTTGAGGAAGATTCCTTTGACCGATTGTATCTCGGCTTCGAGAACGGGTATGTTGAAATACTCCTTCAGAAGATTCTTGAAGTAATTCCAAATACCGTTGGCTTGGCTTGCGGAGTCTACCATGCTTAGAGCATCTTTTACCCCCAGTGTCTCGGGAAGTCATGTTAACAGAAGCATACAAAACTTCGTCTTCTTCTGACATAGGTTCAGATTTAGCAAAAGTTAAACGATCGAAGACAGATCGTTTTGTCGTTTGACAACAGCATTGGATGATGACTTTATGATTACAGTGATGATCAGATGGTTGAGATGGAGATATTGAAACATTATCCTGTTTTTGTCTTAAATGTTCTCGAAGATCTACAACAGGACGAGGGAAGTTCCGAGGGATCTGTTCTTTGATAAGATTTGGAACATGATTCCAATTCTTCAAATGTTTAGTCCCTTGAGTATACAGGGAAGTACTCACTTCATTGGCATAAGTGTCAGGATTTTTGACTTTGGAGATTTGTTTCTGATGATGTTTGACCTTTGGCATTGGCTGTTTTCGTTTTACCGAAGTGGGTCGATTAAGATAAGTTCTGAGGTCAGCAAATTCACCCCCAGGAGTTTCTGTTTGAGACACTAACAGTTTTCCCTGTCTGGAATGACAAATTTGGAGAGTCGGGAGGTCCTGGAATTCTGCTATCGGAGTAGGCAGAATACCTCTTTGATTAATACAAGTACTCTTGTTATAAAAGAAAGAAGAATCCTTGATTGGTGCCGAGACACATTGAGATGGATCTTCTTCAGTAAAGACTGAAGAAGACTGAGAAAAGACCAAAGGGCCTTTTCCTTTGTTTTGAGATGAAGGGTTAGCTAAAGAGCGTTTTCCTCTATTATCTTCCAAGTCATGAGACAAGGAAGTTTGAGAAAAGACCAATGGACCTTTTCCTTTGCTTTGAAGAGAAGGAGAAATAGTCAAAGGACTACCCTCAGTGGATTGCGCAGAGGCAATAGGGTGTTTGGGAAGAGGAGTAGAATCTCTTCTTTTATTGTAAGAAGAAGGGAATTTAGCCAAAAGACTGTTTTTCTTGGATTGCGCAGACTTGGTTTGCGCATGGGTGGAAGGTGCACTAGTCATTTGTGCATTAGAAGCTTTGGTAAGAAGTGCATCAGGAGTCCTTGTCTTAGAGTGCTTGGGATGCATTTTAATTACTGGAGTGCTATTTTGTGCAGGAAAAGTCACTGCCAATTGCGCCAGAGTCATAGGAGTCTTCTGTTTTGATAAGGCAGCATATGAAGTAGCCTGTGCAACAGTTGCAACAGATTGCGCAGCCTTGACTGCAACAGATTGTGCAGCAGTTGCTGAGATAGACTGTGCAACAGTTGACACAGCAGTTTGTGCAGCAGTCTGACTAGCAGATTGTGCAACAGTTGGTACACCATCCTTGGTGGCAAAAATGCCAGATTGTGTAGACTTGGAGACCCAAACTGAGTGCACTTTGCTCTTGGCAGAAGTGGCTACAGTACGGGGAGTGGTCTTAGAGTTGAGCATCGCCTCGTAGGCTGTCTGGTTGACCTCAACAACCAGCGTCTTCTGCGTCTTCCCGATAGACGCTACGTCACATTGAGTTGCTACTTCCTCGTCGGAGGAGAAAGTTGTCCCCAGCAGAGTCGCCATTTTGTTTGCAAAAACAAAAGTATAAAACTTTATTGATACAAACTGTAATAAAGATTACAAGAATTCTGGGAAAATTACAACTATAGGAATCCAATCTTGATGACGATTGCTTTATCCCTTGGACGATGTGAACTTTGAAGACGAAGCCTTTGAAGTTGAAAACAACTCTGGATATTGAAGGCAAAAGCCTCTGAAGTTGAAGACAAAAGTCTCAGAAGAATGCAGCAGCACTTTGGCAAGAACTCCTGAACTCTCTGATTTCTGATCTCTGATCTTGATCCCCCTTAAAATGAAGACTTGAAACTCTATTTATAGAGTTCTGAAAATAACTAACTTTCAGTTATTTTGGACTGCGCAAGCTGATTTGCGCAGCAACTGGTTTGCGCAGCACTGGAT
The DNA here is from genome assembly GCA_029216955.1 of Iris pallida. NCBI lineage: Eukaryota > Viridiplantae > Streptophyta > Magnoliopsida > Asparagales > Iridaceae > Iris > Iris pallida. The sequence goes on from JANAVB010036821.1 coordinate 77,020, forward strand.
TGCACAGACAGTTATTGGATCGTGGGCCAACTATCTGAGACACATAGCATTAGTTGATTGAAATGTGCACGATCGTGCATAGACAGTTGCCACGTAATGAGCATTTGATGGCATGAATGCCACATGTAATTAGTCAGTTATGTTGGTAGAATGTGCAAAATAAACTGCGCAGAAATGGTTTGCGCAACCACGGATTGCGCATGAATGGTTTGTGCAACCACGGATTGCGCTGCCACCTGTCAGCCGCCCTCGAGCACTGTGCGGCATCAAAAATGAACAGCCTCCTCGTTATTCGTATTGTCAGCTGTCAGGAAGATCTGATTTGATTCAGTCAATGATGACTTCTGCCACGTCAGCCTGCGCAGTTGGAAACATGCGCAAACCAACCTGCGCAAAGTGATGTCTGCGCAATCTGTAGTTTGCGCAACTCATCAAAATGATGAATATCTTGAATTGTTGACTTTGTTAATTGATGTAACTTGATTTTGTAGGACCTACACTCATCTTTTATCTGATTTGATATATAAAATTTATTGTGGCCAATGGGACAAGAGGAGACAACCCATAGTTAGGTCCTTTTATCATTTCAGTTTGGAAATAATATGATTAATATTCACACTGCTAGTGTTGTTTGATAAGTCCCTAATCAACACAGGGTCTTTGAAAATTAGGTCCTTTGATAAGACCCTGATCAACACAGGGTCTTTGAAAATTAGGTCCTTTGATAAGACCCTGATCAACCATGTTGAACCAATATATAAAAGAATTGAATTTCCTGATTCAAATAGTGATCAAAGATGGAGCTGTAAATATGTTGTGAATTCAATGACCAAAAGTTTAACTTGTAGAAACTGAAGTTACACTGTCGTTTGAAGTTACAAACCTGGGCTCTGTCTCACCGAAGGACAGCAGAACAACTAAAAAAGAAGATTTCGTTTGAAGTTTAACTTCGTTTGAAGTTACATATAGCAACATGTAAACGTTCAGTAGTTTTAGTCTCTAATTCTCTTAAATAATGCTTTGTATATGAATCTTATGGTACCAGGTCTCTTTTACTGTGGTGGGAGCCAACTGTAACATTGCAAACGTTATCAATACAACTCCGGGTGTCTTTGTATTTTCCTTTCTGCAAATTGCCATCCATCTTGCTGTGATTCTGGGAGTAGGAAGACTGCTCCGAATCGAGAAGAAGCTTCTACTCATTGCTTCCAATGCCAATGTTGGAGGCCCGACGACTGCCTGTGGGATGGCAACCGCCAAAAGCTGGAGTTCCCTGATAGTCCCAGGCATTCTTGTAGGCATTTTCGGGATCGCCATCGCAACTTTTATTGGCATTGGGCTTGGACTGTTCGTCCTGCGACGCTTATAGCTGTTTTTGAACTCTTTATGCAAGAAAGGTCAGCCTATAGATCTGTCACCTATATACATGTGTACGAGTCTTAAGAGAGTTGTTGATGCATATTTTCCTCAAAAATAACCTCTGCACTGTTCTCATATGCGCAGATTTAGAGGTTCGCCAAGACATTGTCAGCTTAAGGAAGCATCGATATTCGTTTTGCTTCCTTTCTAAATCTGTTGTGGAATGCTATAGCTGTTAGCATTTACCATCTGGAAGTATGGTAATCTAATCAAGTTTCCGAGGACCCTCGGCTAACTGCTTTCTAGATTTTTGTTTTATCGTCAGTAGACTTTTATAATAGATACATCTGAAAGAATATATCAGTTCTTCCTTTTCCTTAAGTGAGAGTTCTTATAAGAGTTGTTTGAGTTCCTTAAGTTATATCATAATGTGTTTTCTTCTTAATTTTGTGTAGGTTGGCGTATATGTTTTTGATGGTTGTGGATAGCTGCTAGAAGGAAAGAGGCGAGCTATTTTTTGGCCTACAGATATTTGTAAATGGAATGGTTTATTTTGGACTACAGATACTTTGTAAATGGAATGGTTTATTTTGGCGTACAACTACTTTTTCTACATCTTGAATGTTTTAATGACTACTACTTTTTGTACATCTTGAATGTTCTAATGAAACATTTCATATTTTGGCAAATCTTTACTATATCTTGATTGATCGAAATGCAAGTTGCGATTGAAATTGTCTGCGATTATTGTTATTTATATGTGATACAAAACAGGTTATGAAATATGAAATTCTGTAGCAGGTTTATAGCACTCAAAATGTCTAAATTGCTGCTACTACGATAGCATATGATGAACGCTATAATAAATCAAACCATTCAACAAATGCTATAAATCATCCACAGCATTCACAAACGTTATAAATAATCCACAGCATTCATAAACGCTATAAGTAATCCACAGCACTCACAAACGCTATAAACAATCTACATCGTTCTAGAATGCTATAAAATATTTACAGCATTCATAAACGCTATAAAATATTAACAGCATACACGAACGTTATAAACCTTCTACAACATTCAGGAATGCTATAATGTTATAGCGTTCACATGTCTGGACATACTATAGCGTGGGCGATCATAGCAGACAGAATATGCTATAGAAGGCTTTCTATAGCGTTCAGCGCATGCTATTGTAGGCCATATTTGTTGTAGTGTATATATATTTATATATACACGCACATATACATATATACACATATATATTTATATTTAAATACGCATACACACCTATATTTATTCTCAATGACCTCAATAAAATAGATAATAATAAAAATATTTCTAAATCTCCGGGAAGGGGAGCTACACCCCGACTGCTCGATCTCTTTCTCTCTTCCCTCTCTAAGTTTTTTTTGGTTTCTCATTTGTTTGGTTGGGCTTACAGTGAGTTATTATTATTAGTTAACTATTTATGTATTTACTTATTTACTTGTTTTGTTTTATTGCTGTTACTTTTTATTAGAATTATTTTATTATTATTATTATTATTATTATTGTTATTATTATTATTATTATTATTATGATTATTATTTGAACAACAGTAGTATTTACGATTATTTTATTATTATTATTGTATGATAAAAAGGGTATATGTTCTGGATTTGTAAATTAGTACGTAAAAACATATATATGTTAAATATAAATTTTATTTACTGTTATTAATAAGGATATTAATTAGCATTATTATTTCATTGGATCTACCAAGACCTATATTGTTATTTTTGTTCTTAGGATATTGAGATATTTCTAAATATTTTTATATTATTTTATAGTACCTTATTACGTATTTTGGCCTAAAATGACTTCCAGTAAAATTTTTAAAATACTTTGACCCACAAAATGTAGTTTTGAAATTTCAAATAAATTTTTATTTCTCATATGTTTTAACTAATATAATTGATATCCCAAAACCTATTTTTATAATTTAGAATTTTTGCCTAAAAGTGATTTTTTTATATCTTTCAAATATTTATCTAAAAAAACTATTTTTATAATTATATTCTTTTCTCGAGTGTTATAAATAGTTCTCTAAAAACCATATATAATATTTATCCATTAATTCTATCGATCATTCTCATGTCCATGACCCAGCCCATCTTTCCTATTCCTTTACCAATTCTATACTACCTTATGTCCACCCTAACTAATTTGACCCTTCAAGATCCAATGGAACTGTCTGTGCCACCATCAGGGGTCACCTTGCATAGTTGTTGCACTAAAAATCGTAGTTCGTACCACCTTGATCATCGCAGTACACCAGGCGTCCTACCAGGAAAGACACCTTGCCTTACTGTTTATTTAAATTGCTCAATATCATGCATGTTTTTACTTATTTCTAGCAAATATAAATTTTTCTTACAAATTATTATATTTTAGTTGCATTTGGCCTAGAATTAAGGGACCGCCCTTGGTTTGTGCCGCATTCATTGGCCTAGACACATGTGTGCCACGATGTCATGTGTCTCATATAGATTCGGACATGCGTACCGATCGTACATCGGTGCGTATAGGACGAGCGTTAGGGGATAACTGCTAATAGATTTTTCTAGATGACTTAGCGGTTATTAGAAACATCATGGTGTGGATTCAGCACGTGTAGTACATGGGGAGGGGGAAGAAAGTTATTAGGTGCAGGGACTTTCACACATTTACTTTTCTCTAGCTGCCATTTGTGACTCAGCCGAGAGCTAGTGAGCCATGCTTTTATTTATTTTCCTCTAGATGCCACTAGTGCCTCGGTTGAAACACAAATGTGCCGTTGCATTTACCTTCCTCTAGCTGTCGTTAGTGACTCACCCGAGAGACTAGTGTGTCGTACATTTATTTATTTTCCTCTAGATGCCACTAGTACCTCGGTTGAAACGCTAACGCGCCATGTTTCTAGTCTCGGAAGCCCTTGTGTGGAACGTTGTCATCAAAGTGTATGTACACATAGAATGGTTAAGGACCTTTATTGTTAGACATATATATACTTTTCTGTTGAGCTTTTATTATTCAGTTTATGGCATGATATTATATGTCTTGTTACGTCCCTCTGAGGACCTGGTTATCTCGCCAGGTGTGTGCTCTTCTCTTTCGCAGGTGTTCTACCTCTAGCCGTGATCACCGCTATTTCTTCGAGGATGATTGCACTTGTATCGTCTTCGCTTCGCTCGCCAAACTTATTTTATTTTCCATGTATTTCGTCCCTTGCTTGTTGGTAGTGGATTTGTCTCTGCCCAACATATTGTACAAATACATTTTTATAGATGATTATATGAATTCTTTTATTCCCTTATTTTGTGGATGAGATTAGTTAGTTGTGGTTTACTGCATTTACAGCTTATGTATACATACAAGGCCCCTGTACTTCATATGTATACAGCTGGCATGTCTACGTTCCTAGTCCTACGTATTTTGGGACTGGAACGTTACATGTTTTTGTGGTGGCCCATGTAGGTTAAGATAAATTGTTTGGTTACTTTACCATACCAAGCAAGCCTGCGTATAGGATTAGAAGTCTAGGATCTCATCCACATACTTGACCTCTTTCCTCGATCCCATATTCGAATTACCGTTTGACTCATCAATTGCATCTTGCTCGATTTCTCCTATCATTATTCTTATCTTCCTTTCGTGATTGCTAGAGATTGACCCTACAAGTTGAATGTCCCAAAACGCCCCTAGCTTAATTCTTTTAAGTTGGATAGAATACCCCACGACCCGACACACACTCTTGACCATTAAAGAGAATATAAATAGTATTATCTAGACTATAGAGACTAGAGGAATTTAACCCATTTGGTCAACCAAACCTTGGACAATAAAACCGTAGAATGATTGTATAGGAATAAACAAGACGTAGATTCTTATAACTCTTAGACTATTCATGTGAAACCCGTAACTTTTAGTTAGCTAATTATTAATATCATTATTAATTGTTAGCTTAGGAGAATGCATTTTTAGAAAATTATTAAATATGGAAATTTCATCAAAACCCGTAATTTCTAATTAATTAATATTGTGTTTTAGTTAGATTAAAAATTATTATTTTTCAAAATATAAATTTCCTGGACTTTTGTTTGTCTGGCCTTGTCCCGAACCCATTTCCGAGCACAAAACTATTTTTCGAATTACTAGTATTTATAAAGAATGAAATCTTTTTTTAAAAAAACAAAACCAATATGTTAGGGCCCAACAGCCCATAAAACTATAAAACCCATTATGAAGGATTTATTCCATTAATTTTTATTTGAAGCCATAAATCAATTATACCAACTCTAACCATTCCAGCATCATTCATGTACAGGAACAATAAAATCCATTTCTTTCACCCAACCCCTCGTTTCCTTTCCCGAAACTTCCCGAGCCTCCTCCGTTTATTTTTCGAACGGCCATGGCCGTTGAACTTCTGGTAACCCCCGCTCACCTCTCCCTAGTTAAACCCCCTTCCTCTCCTTCCATCCCTCACCACCACTCTCAAACACACTTTCCCTAACCCCCAAACCCTAGCACGACCCGACGTCGAAGATTCCCGCCGGCCTTCGCCTACCTCGACGAACCCGCAGCAGCCCGCGGCTGCCTTCCCCGAGCACCCCTCCAGCCAGCGACCCCCGCCGGACCCCCTTTTTGGTCGGCCGTGCCCTAGCGCCGCCTCCCAGAACCCGCGTAGCCTCCCTCCAGCGCTGTTCAGCCGCGCGCCTCTGGCGATCTGCCCCTAGCCGCCGCCCCGACGACCCAGCCTCCGCTGCTGTCGTTCCGTGCCCTGTCGATTTTCGTTCCCGATCTGGTCTGTGGTTGCACAGCCGAACTCCGGCGAGGCGTGTCCCGAGTCCGAGGCAACCCTTCGGATTCTGTCAATTTGGGTAATTTCTGTGTAATCCCAGTAGTTCGTCCCTCCCGTATTTGTCTGTGATGATTTTGGTCCACGAATTCCCCGGGAATTCGGTAAGCGAGACATTTTCGGGTTTTCCGAAAATCTTTCGGAAACGTTCTGTGTTTTAGAGTTAATTCTGTGTTAATTCATTTTGATTTCAGAATTTCTGAATTCTTTCGGGATAGGTTCTGTGTATTTTTGGTTCTCGGAATTTCCGAGATTATCTCGGAAGAACTTCTAGGATTTTGGTTTAATTGTTAATTTAGATTTTTTCTGATTATTGGTATGCTAGTTCCGGGTTTTCCGAATTTGTTTCGAAAATAATTCTGTGAGTATATTCTATATAAAAATGGATTTTCCCCTGGTATGGGACTTGTATTTGGTGTTTGTGGCGCATTTTCCAGTTTTTGGGTTGACCGAAAATAGAGGAAGTGCTGCCGAATTTTCTATAAAATTTAATTATATAATTTTAAAATGGTTTTTCGGAAAAGAATATTATTTTGGATTTTGGGCGACGACCGTATTGGTCAATGGGCCCTGGCTAAGTGCAAACGAAACAGGTTTCGTCCGGACGTTGAGGCATTAGCCTATATGACGATTGGACCAATATCTGAGACTCATTATTAAATTTATTTTTAATTAAATTATAGGATTTTTAGAGACTAACAAATGTCTTCTTCTTATTTAAATTTATGTAAAAAGGTTTGTAAAGGGCATAAGCCCAGTTTTATTATTTCTTTGGTTTTGTAATAAATTAGTTAAATTTATTCTTTTCTGGTTGTGGTTGACATAAACCCGTAAAAATAGTAAAATAACTATTTTTATAGAAAATCAATATTGTTTTCTCACATTAAATAAATTAGGAAAATTACAAGTTATTATTTAAACAAATTTCACGTTTTTCTCATTTAAAGAAAAATGTAGTTTTATTATATAAATTATAAAATACCAAGTTTTGCCAATAAACCGATAAATACAAAGTTTTTCCGAAATTAAATATAAAATGATCTTTCTCTCATAATTGAATGTAACGCATTAGATAATCGATTTGTGTTTGTGTTAGTATAAATAAATAATTAAAATTGACTAGGACAAATTAGAGATTGAAACTAGCACATCTAGTATGGCAACTTTTGAATCTAAGACAGACTTCTCGATTGTAGGATTTCGAGTACAAGTCTGAAATTCATCTTGGAGTCATTACCTTCATTCCAGTCAAACCAAGGCAAGTACAGTTTGTTGTAGTTTATAATTATTTAGTAATAGTTTTATTACAAATTTAAACCACGAGGAACACGAAACTCTCTTTGAGAGCATTGACTGTTTAACTGTTGGGTACTGGGGGAGTAGTGTAATGAGTATGACCACATCCAAAATAGTATAATGACTGTGTTAGCTTACCCCTCATACACACGGGGATAAGCCATATCGGATCAATAGGATTCAACTGTATAACCCAATCCGGTCATATTCATTGCCTATTCACATCATACTGTTTTAACTGCTGAAAAACTATTTATTTCAACTTGTTTAAAAATGCATAACTCCATTATTATTTCAATTGTTAAAATATCATGAATTATACTTTGCTCCCTCTTGACTGGAGACTATATTTTTAGGTCTTATTGATGATGCAGAACTACTGATTAGTAGTTATTACGATCCTGAGTTGTATCCAGCTGTGCTACCAGATGATGCTGGACTTGGAGATCACGAGTCTGTCTTTTTAGTTGTTGTCATTTACTATTTTCAGTTGTTGTTATTGAAAAAGACTAATTATTTTGTCAGTTGTAACTTTGTTGGACAAGTTTTAATTATCGGAATATTAAAGTTGTGACAATTAGTCTGTGTTGTTGATTACCTGCATGAGTGATACAGCTTATTGCCGCCGTCTCAACAACGGTGCATGCTGGGCATGATCCGATTCGACCCAAGAAATTGGGACCGGGTCGTGACATGTTTTTAGTGGTGGCCCATACAGGTCAGATCAATAACTTAGAAAAACATCTAGATACATTTAGAACATTAAAATTGTCACAACATAGGACCGTTATATATTATAAATATTTTTGCTTGTTATAGACTGGTAGGCTACCTTGCTTATGTTTATATCCTAAACCTTCCAGAGAATGGCCACTGATAAGACCAACCCTGCTGGCGATGGGGTATCTTCACCCTATCATACCCCACCACCCCAACCAAGTCCGGATCCTACACCTCGGCAGCTGGCCGACCGTCCCCATAATACAACGGCGGATCCATTATCTTCCCAGACGGAGATGCAGCCCCCTGTGGTAGTACCCACTCCAGCTGCCCCATCGGTGCCTGTGGACCCCACCGACCTCATAGGTCTGCTACGAGGAGTGCTATAAGCCCAGAGAACTCAAGCTGAAGCTCATCGCGAGCAGACGGCGATTATGAGAGAAGGCATGAAGAATGCCATAATGTGGCTATAGCTGCACTAGAGAGAGGAGAAGCAGCTCAACAGGATCCAAGGCCTGCCAAGGTAAACATAAATCTAAGGATTAATTTATGTAACATTAAGGCCATTTAAATTAATGGGGATCATATTGCCAAGGTGGGCGATATTGAGAGTTTCAAGAAGCAGAACCCTCGACCCTTCAAGGGAACCGAAGGAATCGTTTATGCTGACGAATGGCTCGATAGCATGGAGCATCTCATAAGCGTCGCTCGACTTCCAGAAGACCTCAAGGCTGAAGTAGTGGGACTCCAACTGCAAAGTGTAGCAAGCACCTGGTATCGGAATGAACCCTGACTCCAGGACAAGCAGCTTGACTGGGACACCTTCAAGAGGTTATTCCAGAGGAAGTTCTTTCCAACATCAGAGTTGCGGGAGATGGAGAGACAATTTCAGAACCTGAATCAAGAAAATATGACTGTTGGAGAATATGCGACAGAATTTGGTCAACTCAGCCGTTTTGCCAAGAACTTGGTAGCTGACCCAGATGATCGTGCTGAAAGGTTCAGATATGGTCTGAGAGAGGAGATCCGCACCCATGTGATCTCAGGCGGTGCTAAGACTTATGAAAGGATCCTGGAGCGAGCTCAGGATATAGAGAAGAGCCAACCCACTCACTCAAAGAGGGATTATCCTGGAACTAACAACTTCCAGGGTAATCAGAAGAAGCCCAACAACAACAACCGACCTCCTCACCACCAGCAGCAGAACCAACAGGCGAGGAACAATGATAGAGCACCTCAGAGGCAGATCCCTGTCTGTGATTTTTGCAAGAGGCCAGGGCATCAGTCAAACATCTGCAGGAAGAGGCTAGGACACTGCCTAGTCTGTAGGTCTGCCACCCACCAAGTGAAGGACTGCCCCTCGTCGATGCACCGGACTGGAGCTACTCAGCAGAAAGGTCCTCTGCCCAATCAGCAACAACAATTTGGGCAGCATCAACGGAAGACTGGGCGAGCTTTTGCCCTAGCAGCAGAAAAACAAGAGCCAGAGCAGGAACCTACAGCTGATGTCATCGCAGGTTTTATTTGTGTGCATTCCTATCTTGCCTTAGCTTTATTTGATTCGGGTGCATCACATAGTTTCATATCCACAAAATTCATCTCTGCACACCACATAGTTACGGGCTTTAGCAAGAAGATATGTAGAGTCATGACCGGTGGAGGACCCCTACCCATCACTGAGACCTGTAACTGCCCTATCACCATATCAGGCCACCAATTCATAGCACCTTTGCTTGTGATGCCCTTACCCAACTATGATGTAGTCCTAGAAATGGACTGGTTGAGTAAGCAGCATGCGCTGATAGACTGTCACAGAGGATGTGTAGTCTTCAGCCCACCTGGAGAGCCGAAGTTTGAAATCTCTCAAACTCCGGAGGATATGGAGTGTGTTACCTACACCTCTATCACAGAAGAACCCGGACCTCTCCATCCTATCATAGCAGAATTTATGGATGTCTTCCCTGATAGTCTTCCCAAATTACCCCCAGATCGAGACATAGAGTTCACCATTGACCTAGTCCCCGGCTCTTCCCCTATTTCTAAGGGATGCTACAGAGTCAACCCGAAGGAGGCCAAGGAGATGAAGGATCAGATCAATAAACTGAAGGATTTAGGATTTATCTGAGACGGAGCTTCACTCTGGGGAGCACCTGTCTTGTTTGTGCCCAAGAAGGATGGAACTGTGAGGATGTGCATCGACTACCGGGTGCTGAACAATATCACCATCAAGAACAAGTACCCTCTGCCCCGGATCGATGACCTGTTTGACCAACTCAGTGGAGCCAAGGTGTTCTCGAAGATAGACCTCAGATCCGGCTACCATCAGATCAAGGTCAGGAAGGAGGATATTCCCAAGACGGTGTTCAACACCAAGTTTGGGCAGTTTGAATTCTTGGTCATGCCGTTTGGACTGACGAATACTCCTGCTGTGTTCATGAACCTTATGAACAAGGTTTTCCATGAATACCTAGATCAGTTTGTCGTTGTCTTCATCGATGACATCCTGATCTACTCGAAGACTGAAGAGGAGCATGAAGTGCATCTCAGGAAAGTTCTGGGAACTTTGAGGAAGGAGAAGTTATATGTTAAGCTATCCAAATGTGAATTCTTTCTAGACAAGGTGGATTTTTTTGGCCATGTTGTCACAGGAGAAGGAATTTCGGTAGACCCTAAGAAGATAGCTGCTGTTGAGAAGTGGTCTACCCCAAGCTCAGTTGCTAAAATCAGAAGTTTCTTGGGCTTGGCTGGCTACTACCGGAAGTTTGTGAAGGATTTTGCCAAGATTGCTGAACCAATGACGAAGCTCACTCGGAAGAATAAAGAGTTCATCTGGACGGAAGCTTGCCAGGCGTCGTTTGAGGAACTGAAGAAGAGGCTTACAACAGCACCGATACTTGCACTACCCGCAGGTACCGACGATTTCTTAATCTATAGCGATGCCTCTGGAAAAGGACTGGGTTGTGTTCTTCAACAACAAGGAAAAGTGATTACTTACGCATCTAGGCAATTACGGACTCATGAGAAGAACTATCCCACACATGACCTGGAGCTTGCTGTAGTCATCTTTGTATTGAAGCTATGGAAGCATTATCTCTATGGAGAGAGAGTGGAAATATATACAGACCACAAAAGTCTAAAATATGTTTTCACTCAGAAGGAGATGAACATGAGACAAAGAAGATAGCTGGAACTGATGAAGAAATTTGATATCGACTTGCAATACCATCCGGGTAAGGCTAATATGGTTGCAGATGCACTTAGTCGATACCCAGTGGCGATGTTTTTAACCATTGAGCGGCACTTGTTGGAGGACATAAAGAAGCTTGGTCTAGAGATTGTACTACCTGAGGAAAAGATGAAGGAACTGGGGCGAGAAGCTATTATGCCTGGAGCTGACTCAACCATGATGCAGTTGCAATTGCGTTCAAGTCTGATGGACAAAGTCAAGGAGACACAATTCCAAGACGAGACGCTTTGCAAACTCAGAGATCAAGTGCTGGCAGGAACACTTGAGGGATTCTCTATAGCCAGAGACGGAGCATTGAAGAATGGTACAAGGCTGTGTGTACCATCTGGCGAACTGAGGAATGAGCTGATGCAAGAAGCGCACCAGTCGCAGTATTCTATACATCCTAGAGCTAATAAGATGTATCGGGATATGCGTACCATCGTTTGGTGGTATAGAATGAAGAAGGATGTATCCAGATTTGTGGCTAGATGCTTGATTTGCCAACAAGTGAAGGCTAGCAGACAGAGACCCGCAGGACTTCTACAGCCGCTGGATATTACGGAGTGGAAGTGGGAGCATATAACGATGGACTTTGTGTCAGGATTGCCTCGATCCCAAGGACGGAAGGACGCCATTTGGGTTATTGTGGACCGACTGACTAAGTCAGCTCACTTTATCCCCTTCAAGGTTGGTCTATCCACCGAGAAGTTGGCAGCACTATACATGCGGCACATCTACCGAATTCATGGAGTACCGGTAAGTATTGTATCTGACCGAGATACTAGATTTACCTCACACTTTTGGAAGAGTTTGTATGACAGCTTGGGAACAAAACTGAAGTTCAGCACAGCTTACCATCCCCAAACTGATGGACAATCTGAGTGGACCATCCAGACGCTAGAAGATATGCTGAGACCTTGCGTCTGAGAATTTGGAGGATCTTGGGAAGACCATTTGCACTTAGTAGAGTTCTCTTACAACAATAGTTACCAAGCTAGCATTGGTATGACCATTTGAAGCTCTTTATGGACGTCGTTACCGCACTCCACTTGCATGGGACGACGTAGGAGAAAGAGTATTGCTGGGGCCAGAAATGGTGACTGACGCAGCAGAGAAGGTGAAAGTGATTAGAGACAAACTCAGGATCGCCCAAGACAGACAGAAGTATTAGGCAGATAGCAGTCGTCGACCACTGGAGTTTGAAGAAGCAGATAGTGTCTTTGTGAAGATTTCTACTACCAGAGGAACTATCAGATTTGGCAGAGCTGGGAAGCTGAGTCCCAGATATATTGGACCATTTGAAGTTTTGAGCCGAATTGGTGAAGTAGCGTATCGGTTAGCTCTACCAGCTAATCTTGAGGGCATGCACAACGTCTTCCACATTTCACAGCTCAGACGCTACATCCCGGATCCGAGTCACATCTTGGACCATTCAGAGCTGGAGGTTGGACCGAGTCTTACAGTACCAGAGAAGTCGGTGGCAATTTTGGACAGAGGCGAGAAGAGGACCAGGACTTCGGTGACTCCCATAGTCAGAATTATGTGGAGGCACAATTCTCCAGGCGAGCATACCTGGGAGCGAGAAGATGAGATGCGGGAGCAGTATCCGTATCTATTTGAGACCTGAGGTAATTCCTAACCTATCATTTAATTTCGAGGACGAAATTTCTTAAGGAGGGAAGGTTGTGAAACCCGTAACTTTTAGTTAGCTAATTATTAATATCATTATTAATTGTTAGATTAAGAAAATGCATTTTTAGAAAATTATTAAATCTGGAAATTTTATCAAAAACCGTAATTTTCTAATTAATTAATATTTTGTTTTAGTTAGATTAAAAAATATTATTTTTCAAAATTTAAATTTCCTGGACTTTTGTTTGTCTGGCCCTGTCCCGAACCCATTTCCGAGCACAAACCTATTTTTTGAATTACTAGTATTTATAAAGAATAAAATCTTTTTTTTAAAAAACAAAACCTATATGTTAGGGCCCAACAGCCCATAAAACTATAAAACCCATTATGAAGGATTTATTCCATTAATTTTTATTTGAAGCCATAAATCAATTATACCAACTCTAACCATTCCAGCTTCATTCATGTACAAGAAGAATAAAATCTATTTCTTTCACCCAACCCCTCGTTTCCTTTCTCGAAACTTCCCGAGCCTCCTCCGTTCATTTTTCGAACGGCCATGGCTGTTGAACATCCGGTAACCCCCGCTCACCTCTCCCTACTTAAACCCCCTTCCTCTCCTTCCATCCCTCACCACCACTCTCAAATCCACTTTCCCTAACCCCCAAACCCTAGCCCGACCCGACGCCGAAGATCCCCGTCGGCCTTCGTCTACCTCGGCGAACCCGCAGCAGCCCGCGGCTGCCTTCCCCGAGCACCCCTCCAGCCAGCGACCCCCGCCGGACCCCCTTTTTGGTTGGTCGTGCCCTAGCGCCGCCTCCCAGCACCCGTGCAGCCTCCCTCCAGCGTTGTTCAGCCGCACGCCTCCGACGATCTGCCCCTGGCCGTTGCCCCGACGATCCAGCCTCCGCTGCTGTCGTTCCGTGCCCTGTTGGTTTCCGTTCCCTATCTGGCCTGTGGTTGCGCAGCCGAACTCCGGCGAGGCGTGTCCCGAGTCCAAGGTAACCCTTCGAATTCTGTCGATTTGGGTAATTTCTGTGTAATCCTAGTAGTTCGTCCCTCCCGTATTTGTCTGTGACGATTTTGGTCCACGAATTCCCCGGGAATTCGGTAAGCGAGACATTTTCGGGTTTTCCGAAAATCTTTCGGAAACGTTCTGTGTTTTAGAGTTAATTCTGTGGTTAATTTGTAAAACCCCTAAATTTCTACTATTTATTTTTATTAAATTTGATACTGATTTAAAAAATTTGTATTGTACGTCACGTAGTCGTATTGTACGTTGTGTGCGAAAGTTCGTTATTCGAATTTGCTCGACGAGTGTGAATATGTGCGAGCGTACATATTTTAGAAAAATATTTTCTATCATTTGTAGTTTCAAAATAATATACATAATAATTATTTTGCTATCGTACCAAAGTTTCCAAGTTGGTATTTTAATTATTGTATTTATAAAAAGTCTTTCGTTTATAGCAGTTATTAATAATAAATAAATATTCGTCGTGCATAAATATATATTTCATAAATATTTTACTAAGTTTATTTTTAAAATAATATATTTTCAAAATTATTATTATAGTATTTTTGGAAAAACATATTTTAAAATTATTGTGGAAATTTAAACCTTGATTTAATTTTTGGATTATTTAAATAGATTAAGTTAATATCTATATTTGGAATTTGATTTATTTAAATTGATTTTAAACTAAAGAGGTATAATTTAAATAAGATTTGTATTTGGATTTGGATTTGGATTTGAAATAAATTATAGATTGAACTATCTAATTTGGGTTTTAAATAAATTCCAATCCTATCTAATTGGGAATTCCCACATCCTATAAATAGGCAGGTACTCCTCCAATTCATTATTTATTCCACAAATTTCCATAACCCAATCGTGCATCGTGTCCGTGTTCCCCACCCCCATCCACTAATTATCCCTTATACAAGTACATTTTCTCTCCCGTCTGACAATCCCGGACGTTTCTCTAGGCCGTGTAAGACACTCCCCGACACGGACTCACCTAATTCTAATCCTAAACCTAGCCCTACCAATAACACCGTAGCCATCACCCTCACCATGGCTCGTCCCGACCCCTTCTGCCTGTACCGTACCCCTCCGCGACCGGCCAACGGCCCTCCACCACAACCATCAGCATACCCTCACCACCGTAGTCCTTCCCCGCCACCAAGAAACCCAGCACCACAGAAATAAAAGAGAAAAAAAATTTAAACACCACCACCACCATCTTACCTGTCGAACGCCGCGGCCAGCACCGCCCCGCTCGCAAACCGCCGGTACTGCACCAAATCGATCCGCTGCCGGATCTGTCCAAGCCCCGACCTCTCGCCGTCGCCGCCCTGTCCTCCACGGCGCCACCGTCTCAACCACGCGGTGCCTCCGCTTCCTCTTTCACCGCCGGAGCGGTGAGCCTCCGCCCAGCCTCCAGCCAACACCACCACAAGCCCGGCTACCTCCACCAAAACCATCACGTCCGCCGACACGGCGAACTCCGACCGCCGACGCAAACCCAACGCCGCCTCCAGCCGCACCCAACTAAAACGTCCGCCGACGAGCCGCCGTAGCCTCCGCCCTGCTTCCCCTCTCCGCCTCTTTCTCCACTGCCCTCCGTCGGAGACGCGCCGCCTCCCGACCCGGCTCTCTCTCTCACCTCTCTCGCTCGATCTCTTTTCTCCTTCTCACTCCTTCTGTGTAATCTCTATCCCCCCAACTGTTTGTGTTAATTACTGAAAGGGGTGGATCTCCTCTTTCGAGGAGAACCATATGACTTCTGAAATTTTTATTTTTTATTAGTTAATTATGTATTGGTTAATTATTATTTAGTTGTGAAGAACAGCAGTACATTGTTAGTATTATTATTATTATTATTATTATTATTATTATTATTATTATTAGTTAATATTACTGTTGTTATTATTATGATTTCATTATTATTATCATTATAATTATTATTTTTATTATCATTACTATTATTATTATCATCATCATTTTTAAATTTACTATTACTTGTTTTATTACTACTATTATAAACAGTATGTATATTCCATGTATTTTGGATATTAAATTATTTGTAGGTATAAATTATTAGAAGTCTTATTTTAACACCATGTTTCTTTTATGATATTCGATCCAAATTTTTCTGTATATTTATCTAAATTTTAGTTGCCTAAAATAAAACAACTCTTAATATTTTCCAAAACATTTTATTTATATATTTTCACTGATAAAATACGGTTTCCTACATAGAATTTTATTTTACAAACTTGGAGTTTTTGCCAAAAACAAAATTTCTTGAGTATAAGTATTTTTCCATAAATTATTTTGACTCATAAAAACTAGTTTTCAAGTATTACAAATACCTTCAAATTATATATATATTAATCTTCCAAATTCCTTCGATCTTTCTTTAGCCCGCGACTAAGCCCTTCGTTCCTAAATCTCTTGGCAAATTCTAAACTACATTGTGTCAAGCCTAACTAATTTGACCCTTTTGGACCCAATGGAACTGTTCGTGCCATCACCCGAGGTCACCTTGCATAGTTGTTGCACCGAAGTCACAGTTAGTGCCACCTTGAGCATTGCAGTACACCAGGCGCTCTACCAGGCAAGACACCTTGCTATTTGCTGTTTATTTATTTTAGCTCATATTTCATGCATTATTTATTTTCTTTATGTAAATAAACTGTGATATATGGCATAACCGGTTAGAACTTACTGTTCATTTATATTTTTTGCTATGTATTATTTTTCTTACACATTAAACCTAGATTTTAGGGACCACCTTTGTGTGTTGCATTCATGGCCTTGACACGTTGTACCACGAAGTTGTGTGTCGCATGTAGGATACGAAAGTGCGTGATTGGCTGGCTACCAGTACGTACAAGCCGTGCGATAGGAATAACCGCTAATAGAGGTTGCATGCTTAGTTTGACTTAGCGGTTATAGAGGTTACTGTTGTGGATACAATAGAGTAGGCATTGGACGGAGAGGATAATTCCTTAGCGTATGGGCTTCAATGCACTTTCCCTTTTGTAACCCGTGAGCTCCGCCGGAGACGCGGGTCAGATTACCCATGATTACTGACGGCCACTGGCGATTCTGCGAAACGTCATGCTCTTACTGATGGGGCCTCTGGTGCCCAAGGGGGGACCATACCGATCCTATTTAGCCAGGGCCCATGCGTAGGAAGGATTGTTCTTAACTACATTTTACTTAGAACGGTAGGCTACCTTTATCCGTTAGGTACGAGTACTTTTGGTTTGGGTACTTGTATCTGACCGTGGCTTGGAACAATAACTTGTCACGGATTAGTTCGTCACATCTTGTCCTTGTTTGGTTGTAGGTGTGACTTACTACTTCGATGAGAAGGTATTGAACCTTGTTGGGGTCCGGATACCATATTGGATTCATTTTATGGAAAGATATGTCACCGTGAATTAGTTTACCATCTCCTGTCCTTGTTTGGTTGGGGAGATGGTACGCTCGTTCAGTAGGTGTGTATTGGACCATGTTATAATCCAATTGACTTATTTATTTGAGCAATATTTATTCAGTTTATATGGCATGATATTATGTGTCTTGTTACGTCCCTCTGAGGACCTGGTTATCTCTCCAGGTGTGTGCTCTTGTCTTTCGCAGGTGTTCCAGCTCTAGCCGTGATCTTCGCTATTTCTTCGAGGATGATTGCATTTGGATCGTCTTCGCTTCGCTCGCCACTCATTTCATTTTCCATGTATTTTATTTCCTTATTTGTTGGTAGTGGATTTGTCTCCGCCCAACATATTGTATCAAGACAATTCATTATCTTTATATGATGTCTTTTATTCATTTATTTTGTGTGGATGAGATTACTTATGGTTCTACTGCATTTTTACAGCTTATGTATCCATACGAGGTTTCCATATATTGGAGTATACTTCATATGAATACAGCTGGCATGTCTACGTTCCTAGTCCTACGTATTTTGGGACTGGAGCGTTACATGTTTTTGTGGTGGCCCATGCAGGTCAGATAAATTGTTTGGTTACTTTACCGTACCAAACAAGCCTGCGAATAGGATTAGAAGCCTAGGCTCTCATCTACATACTTGACCACTTTCCTAGATTTTATCTACCATTTGACTCATCGACTGCATCTTGCTTGATTCCTTCTAAAAAAATTCTTATCTTTCCTTCGTGCCTGCTCGAGATTGACCCTACTAGTTAGATGTCCCAAACACCCTTAGCTTAATTCTTTAAGTTGGGTAGAATACCCCACACACCCTTGACCATTAAGGGAATACAAATGGTATTATCTATACCATAAAGACTAGAGGAGTTTAACCCATTTGGTCAACCAAACCTTGGTCAATAAAACCGTAAAATGGTAGTATAAGAATAAACAAGACTTAGATCTTTATGACTCTTAGACTATTCATATATTTTTTTATTCATCTACCATCGTGCCTATATTTTTACTATCTAAACTAATGGTGCTAGTGTAGCCTAGTTTTTGCAAGCTAAATTCTTTATCAAGCTTGTTCATGACATATGTTATTGGATGCATCCACTAAACGTACTATCTACTCAGAACCGGTGCATGATGGTCTGATCAACCGAGAGCACTTTGGTTTGTTTTTATCTATCGTTTTACGTGGATGGGACATAGCTAAACTTGTCCTCTAGAGTCTCATCCACGACTGCCTTGACAATTCCTTTGAAATTATTCGATCGTCCTTGAATCACGTATTCGTATTCGATAACGCCTCCTTCGAACTCGATATTGCTTTCGCCCTCACCTATTTTAGGAGGACGAAAGCGTCATACTAGAACGTCCTCTAACCTTCCTATCGGCTATGACCATTCTCACTCGATGTTGCTATATCTTCAACCTAAACTACTCGACCCTATCAAGACCCTCTAATCGCTTAATTAAAGCGAATCTATTTCGTTCTCTTAATCGTGACCCTCACTCATTACCCGTGACCATACCGTATCGTTTTTCTACGATCTAGATCGCGATTTCTTACGACATGATTTTGTGAAAACATTGCCATCGTTGGATCCCCATTGATACCTCCTTGTGTCCTCTCACCCCCTACTAATTCTTAATTTCGAGGACGAAATTCTTTTAAGTTGGGTAGGATGTAAAACCCCTAAATTTTTACTATTTATTTTTTATTAAATTTGATACTGATTTAAAAATTTTGTATTGTACGTCACGTAGTCGTATTGTACGTCGTGTGCGAAAGTTCGTTATTCGAATTTGCTCGACGAGTGCGAATATGTGCGAGCGTACATATTTTAGAAAAATATTTTCTATCATTTGTAGTTTCAAAATAATATACATAATAATTATTTTGCTATCGTACCAAAGTTTCCAAGTTGGTATTTTAATTATTGTATTTATAAAAAGTCTTTCGTTTATAGCAGTTATTAATAATAAATAAATATTCGTCGTGCGTAAATATATATTTTATAAATATTTTACTAAGTTTATTTTTAAAATATGTATTTTGAAATTATTATTATAGTATTTTTGGAAAAACATATTTTAAAATTATTATGCAAATTTAAACCTTGATTTAATTTTTGGATTATTTAAATAGATTAAATTAATATCTATATTTGGAATTTGATTATTTGAATTAATTTTAAACTAAAGCGGTATAATTTAAATAAGATTTGTATTTGGATTTGGATTTGAATTAAATTATAGATTGAACTATCTAATTTGGGTTTTAAATAAATCCCAATCCTATCTAATTGGGAATTCCCACATCCTATAAATAGGTAGGTACTCCTCCAATTCATTATTTATTCCACAAATTTCCACAACCCAATCGTGTATCGTGTCCGTGTCCCCAACCCCATCCACTAATTATCCCTTGTACAAGTACATTTTCTCTCCCGTCCGACAATCCCGGACGTTCCTCTAGGCGTGTAAGACACTCCCCGACACGGACTCACCTAATTCTAATCCTAAACCTAGCCCTACCAATGACACCGTAGCCATCACCCTCACCATGGCTCGTCCCGACCCCTTCTGCCTGTACCGTACTCCTCCGCGACCGGCCAACGGCCCTCCACCACAACCATCAGCATACCCTCACTACCGTAGTCCTCCCCCGCCACCAAGAAACCCAGCACCACAGAAATAAAAGAGAAAAAATTTTAAACACCACCACCACCATCTTACATGTCGAACGTCGCGGCCAGCACCGCCCCGCTCGTAAACCGCCTGCGCCGCGCCAAACCGATCCGCTGCCGAATCTGTCCAAGCCCCGACCTCTCGTCGTCGCCGCCCTGTCCTCCACGGCGCCACCGCCTCAACCACGCGCCGCCTCCGCTTCCTCTTCCACCGCCGGAGCGGTGAGCCTCCGCCCCCTCCAGCCAACACCACCACGAGCCCGGCTACCTCCACCAAAACCATCACGTCCGCCGACGCGGCGAACTCCGACCGCTGGTGCAAACCCTACGCCGCCTCCAGCCGCACCCAACTAAAACGTCCGCCGACGAGCCGTCGTAGCCTCCACCCTGCTTCCCCTCTCCGACTCCTTCTCCACTGCCCTCCGCCGGAGACGCGCTGCCTCCCGACCCGGCTCTCTCTCTCACCTCTCTCGCTCGATCTCTTTTCTCCTTCTCACTCCCTCTATGTAATCTCTCTCCCCCCAACTGTTTGTGTTAATTACTGAAAGGGGTGGATCTCCTCTTTCGAGGAGAACCATATGACTTCTGAAATTTTTAATTTTTATTAGTTAATTATGTATTGGTTAATTTATTTAGTTGTGAAGAACAGCAGTACATTGTTAGTATTATTATTATTATTATTATTATTATTATTATTATTATTATTATTATTATTAGTTAATATTCCTGTTATTATTATTATGATTTTATTATTATTATCATTATAATTATTATTTTTATTATCATTACTATTATTATTATTATCATCAATTTTAAATTTACTATTACTAGTTTTATTACTACTATTATAAACAGTATGTATATTGCATGTATTTTGGATATTAAATTATTTGTAGGTATAAATTATTAGAAGTCTTATTTTAACACCATGTTTCTTTTATGATATTCGATCTAAATTTTTCCGTATATTTATCTAAATTTTAGTTTCCTGAAATAAAACAATTCTTAATATTTTCCAAAACATTTTATTTATATATTTTCACTAATAAAATACGGTTTCCTACATAGAATTTTATTTTACAAACTTGGAGTTTTTGCCAAAAACAAAATTTCTTGAGTATAAATATTTTTCCATAAATTATTTTGACTCATAAAAACAAGTTTTCAAGTATTACAAATACCTTCAAATTATATATATATTAATCTTCCAAATTCCTTCGATCTTTCTCCAGCCCGAGACTAAGCCCTTCGTTCCTAAATCTCTTGGCAAATTCTAAACTACATTGTGTCAAGCCAAACTAATTTGACCCTTCTGGACCCAATGGAACTGTCCGTGCCATCACCCGAGGTCACCTTGTATAGTTGTTGCACCGAAGTCGCAGTTAGTGCCACCTTGAGCATTGCAGTACACCAGGCGCGCTACCAGGCAAGACACCTTGCCATTTGCTGTTTATTTATTTTAGCTCATATTTTATGCATTATTTATTTTCTTTATGTAAAATAAACTGTGATACATGGCATAACCTGTTAGAACTTACTATTCATTTATATTTTCTGCTATGTATTATTTTTCTTACACATTAAACCTAGATTTAAGGGACCACCTTTGTGTGTTGCATTCATGGCCTTGACACGTTGTACCACGAAGTTGTGTGTCGCATGTAGGACACGGAAGTGCGTGATTGGCTGGCCACCAGTACGTACAAGCCGTGCGATAGAAATAACCGCTAATAGAGGTTGCATGCTTAGTTTGACTTAGCAGTTATAGAGGTTACTGTTGTGGATACAACAGAGTAGGCATTGGGCGGGAAGGACAATTCATTAGCGTATGGGCTTCGATGTACTTTCCCTTTTGTAACCCGTGAGCTCCGCCGGAGACGCGGGTCAGATTATCCATGATTACTGACGGCCACTGGCGATTCTGCGGAACGTCATACTCTTACTGATGGGGCCTCTGGTGCCCAAGGAGGGACCATGCCGATCCTATTTTGCCAGGGCCCATACGTAGGAAGGATTGTTCTTAACTACATTTCACTTAGAACGGTAGGCTACCTTTATCCGTTAGGTACGAGTACTTTTGGTTTGGGTACTTGTATCTGACCGTGGCTTGGAACAATAACTTGTCGCGGATTAGTTTGTCACATCTTGTCCTTGTTTGGTTGTAGGTGTGACTTACTACTTCGATGAGAAGGTATTGAACCTTGTTGGGGTCCGGATACCATATTGGATTCATGGCAAGGAAAGATACGTCACCGTGAATTAGTTTACCATTTCATGTCCTTCTTTGGTTGGGGAGATGGTATGCTGGTTCAATAGGTGTGTATTGGACCATGTTATAATCTAATTGACTTCTTTATTTGAGCAATATTTATTCATTTTATATGGCATGATATTATGTGTCTTGTTACGTCCCTCTGAGGACCTGGTTATCTCTCCAGGTGTGTGCTCTTGTCTTTCGCAGGTGTTCTAGCTCTAGCCGTGATTGTAACGCCCAGTTCCGGAATACGGGGACGTACACGGCCAGCTACACCATATAAGGTACGAATACGCTATACGGTGATGACGGCTGTCCAGTCTGGTTGAGTATCCTAGCATGCAATCAATCTATGGCCTAAATCCGATCTCATATCCACAGGTAAATCACAATGAAACAATATCAAGAGAGATAATCATATGAAAAACAGGAAATACTCATATGAAAATCTGGAATCTACAGTACAAAATAATAATGTAGACAAGTATACCTTCTCACAGTTCCTAGCATGGTCTGGAACTGAAGCACACCCTCCAAGTCAAGTCTGGAAGATCCACCGGGTCAGTCTCCGACAATCTGGGAACAATCCAGGGTTGGTCAGGCCAACCGCAGCAAGTACCAGAAAGGAAGGCTCAAGGACGGGCGAAGAAAACTAGCAGGATAAAATATGACCAGAATAACATCTAAAAACAGTAAATAAAGGTAAGGGATCGTGCGGTACCAACGCACGATAACAATCCACAAGTATAGTGAAGCTAACACAATCACAATCTCCCTAGCATCCACTAACACCTGCATTGCCAGCTGGAAATCAATATCAGCTGGCTAACAGGCAACAAGCCAAACGACACAGAAGGACAAGCGGCCACACAATGCCTACGGCTTGCTATTATTAGCTAACTATGGTTATCACAGGCCTAATTACTAACAAGATGCAATGAGACTTCAAAGTCCAGCTCCTGCTTGCTACTACCCGAATGGCCCCAGCAAAAGAAAAAGATAGATATAGCAGCACACAGCAGTAAGATACATGTGCCCTAAAGAAGTGCCACACTCGACGGAGGGCTGGGAATGCGCTCATCTCGACGGATAGCAACAAATCCCTAGTATATATATATAGATACATAGGGCCGGGGCCAGACAAGCAACAGGTCACTGGGAAGTCCCCATGAACTACATGGTTAATCTAGTTATTAGCCTAGTCAGTTTTATTATGGATCCCTGACCGTGGTACTCAGGGATCCATGTCCTAGACATGATGCAAGACAAGACTGGACTGGTGGCTTACACAAGCACAATCAAGAGAATTCAACCACGGTGTCAAGACGGGGTCATGCTGAGCAAGTCAGGACTGGCTGTCGCAACAGCCATCAAGAGTAAACATGCCATGTCGAGAGTACTAGTCAGGAGTGCGCCACCACGGGCCACTATCAAGAATCAAGAGTATATATGCCAGGTTTACTGTCAAGTCCAGAGTGCTAGTCAGGAGTGCACCTCTACGGGCCACTAATCAAGAATCAAGACAGGTCCAGGTCATCGTGTAATACCAGGAACAAGGTCAAACCTATCAGTCACAAGAAGTCACATGCCCAAATCGTGACATGGATAACAAGTCGGGTACAAGATCAAAATCTCTACTATAATAGCCTGTCAAGTACACATGGGAACCTATAGCTCAAATCATCAAGTCAATCCATCCACCTTATCAAACTATCAGGAGTCTCCTATCTACGATGGAAATCAATATCAGTCAGGAAGGTCAATAACCAAATATCAAGCTAATCACTATAAGCAACGCTAGGCCCCCTGGCTCACAAGAATCCTCCAAGTCAATGATCACCAACCACTAGAAAACGAGCCCCTCAACTACCAAGACATCAATCAACCAGGTTCCCCAACTACCGGAATACACAAAGGTACCAGGTTTTGGGCGTTTGGAAAGTCGAGTAAAAATCATATAATAATACCCTCGATATTCCCTCGTTCCACGAAATATTCGAAATCACCAAAATCCAAGAATCTACATAGATCCACCAAGTCAATATCCCGAGATCGTACTCTCCATAATACTCAATCCTCAGTCATATCCACAAATCATAACTCCCCATACATAGGACAACTGTCAGCTCTATCTGACTAGACTAGGACAACCCCTAGGATGAAGGGTCAGGGGACAAGAGTCTAATAAATATCGTCGAAAGTGGCAAGGATTACACGGACCGCTCTGAAGCAAATCCACAACCCTTAAACCAAACAAGGACCAGGGTTGCAGACCGTCTTCCGAGTGGAACCGCTCTCCTTATGCTATCCGACGGACAAGACAGATCAGGAGCTAGGCGACTGATCTAGTCTGGAGTCTACCTAGCAAGCAATGGGATCAGGTATACTATACCAAGGTGAACAGGCACGAGCCCAGTCCAGCAAACCAAAGGAATGGTTCTGCCCAGTCCTTCGAACCAAATTCCTGATCGAGAATTTTGGAAGAATCCGGCAGAGTCTCCTCTGTATTCTGGACAGGAGCTCCCAGCGAGTTGGGGCTAAAATCCACTCGGCGCAACCCGCCGCAGAATCGCAGAATCGCAGACTGAGAACACTAGGTCTCAGCTACCAGCAGCACTACGATGCGTACTGGGAACAAATCGATAGCCTAGAACACTAAGCCCCGGCCTCCAGCAGCGCAACAATGCGTACTGGGAAATCAATCGAACCCGAGACCACTAAGTCCCGACCTCCAGCAGCGCTACAATGCGTACTAGGCGCCAAGCCAACATGCATAATATAATCAACTAACCGCCTCGCAGGGCGCATCACAGAACATGCCCCTAGTTCTAACCCAAGCGCAATCACAGCCACAAGAATAGTTCGCCAAGCCGTTACCCGACCGCGAGTCGGACACGGGACATACAGGGACAATCCATACATGTGAGTCGTGCTCGTGTCCTCGGAGGTGTGGATGACCCATCCGAGTTGTCCGATACGGTCTATCCCGGTATCGGACCAAGCTATCCTAAGTTATCATCATGGCAGATCCACTACTAGGCTACACTAATCATGGTTATACAATTTACAAGTACGAATTAATTAAATAAAATAAAATCCAGGAGAGAGGGCAAGAGCCGTCGATGAGCAAGGGATACTTGCCTAGAGGGCTCGGCTAGGTAAGCAAGTCTTCGGCGATCAGGATCCAGGCTAGCACGTCCATCGAGATCCTCAGAACACACAATAAACAATCATTAGAATTAAATAATAATATAATAACAGAAAGCACGAAAGATGGCAGAAGGCTATACCGTACGGGTCCCGCAAGCAGCACAGGGATCTGGCACGGAAACCGAGGCACGTAGACTGATACGGGCACAAAAATCGAGACGTGCACGTATATCGAGACGTGCACGAAAATCGATACGACTCGAATATCAAGACGAACATGGGAGAACGTGTACGTAAATCGAGACATACACGAAGGCCGAGGGATCACGAATATCAAGATGGTGCACGAATCACGCAACACGCAAATTGAGACGTGTACGCAAATCGAGACGGCACAAAGACCAAGATGGCACGTAAATCCGTACGTACACGCAAATCGAGATGGCACAAAGTCCAAGGTGGCACAGGTCACGAGGTAGGCACAAAGGCCGAGACACGAGGATCGAGGCAACACACAAACCGAGGTGCACCGTGCCCGAGACAGTGCGGGG
>JANAVB010036822.1:0-12723 GCA_029216955.1 Iris pallida
ATGGAATGACTCTCTGCACACATAAGCTTCTTCTCTTTCTTTGCGCTTGTGAAGGATTACGTCACGCAGGTCAGGTGCGCCTCGAGCAACCTTTATACCCGTTTTGTAGGCCCAGGAATCCCGAGCATCTGAGTGTGTTAGCACCATGTTTGCTCCCTGATTGTTGGAAGACTTTTGGGAACCACTCTGTTCGTTTGCCGACGGGGGTTGGACTCGAGTGGTTCGGTACAACTTTCCATCGGAGGCCCGCATAACAGTAAGCGGAACGCTCGGATGGTCAGAGGTTGGGACAGCTGACTGAGCTCGTCGAGCCCACGCTGTCCTAGACTTCTTCCCTCTAGCACCCGAGGGTGCATAGTAGGAAGAGTCCAAATGGTGCCGTAGAGAGTCTGGCACATGTTCTTGGGCGTATCTGGAGTCAGGACCGCACAAGAGGCGGTCAAAGACTGACGTGAGCCGCATGGAGCAGATGGTATGCGGCTGGGTTTAGTGGCCGTGCAGGCTGTCTGAATGCGGCTGGCATGTGTGGCCGCATGACCCTTCTGTATGCAGCTAGGAGCGGTGGCCGCATGAACCTTCGGGATGCGGCTGGAAGTCATGACCGTACAGGCTACCTGCATGCGGCTGACTTATGTGGCCGCATGAGTCTTCTCTATGCGGCTGGCGGTTGCGGTCGCATGAGCCTTCTTCATGCGGCTGGCACCCTTATGCGGCTTGGTCCGCATAGAGTTCCTCTTTGTCCCTGCATGTCCAGCATCATAGTATTTTCTTCTGTCGGACTTGGGGACAGCAGAGTCCTCTATGGTTTGAAGCAGGGCCGCATGAGAGTTTTCTCCGCCGTTTTGAGCAACAGAGCGTACTTCTTCGAGAGTTTGGGGAGGAGCGATTGATTTGGGCCTCCACTTTCTGTGGGCCTTATTCGTACGGGCTCGCCGCTGGATAGGGCCAGCGCTTCCATCGGAGAGCATTTCTTCAAACGCCAGTTGGTCGAACCGGGCGACCAGTATTTATTGAGTGGAGCCAAGTTTGGTTGCGTCCGATTGCGTCACCAACTCCTCAGCCATGGAGAAGTTAGTCCCTAGCAGAGTCGCCATCGTGTTTGCCATTGATTGTAAAAGTACAGAACAATTTTATAGGAGGACTGAACTTAGACTCACAATACAAACTCGCTCGTACAAAGAAAGCCTAGGAATGAAAACCTAGGTACAGCAATCTAAGTACAATTGTTTATTTTTGATTCTGGGGGGTGACGATAGAGGCTCGGGAAAGCGACGACAGCTCTGCCTTACTCCTTGGACGATCGAACGTAGCCTTGACTCTGATGAAGAAATGCTCTCGGGATGTGTGGAAAGAATCCTCTGTACGTGACTTTGTCTCTCTGTATGTCCAGCCGGGTGGAGAGAGTCTCTTTCTGGAATTCTCCTCTCTGTTCTTTTTCTTCCCTCTTTTTTCTCCCCAGGGTTTGCAAGGGAATGGCACCTTGCTATTTATAGAAGTGGGGGGTATGATCATTAGGGTTTGCAATGATTGTCCCTTGAAAAGTTGGCGACCCATAATCTGGACCATTAATCTTGATTGCATCAAATCTGGGCAGTTAATTTTGATTGCGCCAAATCCTTATGGGCAATTAATGCTGATTGCCATGAATCTTCATAATTTGTCATGACAAGCTCGGATCTTCCACCACGTGTTTAATTTGCTTAATTACAACAAATCTGATTTGATCTGAGTAATTATGATGATTATAACAAATCTAGGTTGTTATAATTTGCTAGCAGCCATAACTCCGAGGGGATAAGACCGCTACGTGTCTCAACTGTCATAATGATCGCCACATGTCTCAACTGTCATGAGGACCGCCTCGTGTCTCAACTGTCATAAGGACCGCCACGTGTCTCAACTTTCGTGAATGGGACGTCTTGACAGAGCCGCATGAATGCAGTCTCTAAATGAACCGCATATGGATGGCCCCCCCCACTCCTAGCCGCATGAAGGTAGCAGCCGTATAAGGGTGGCGGCTGTATGAGGGGGATAGCCGCGTGAGGATGGCAGCCTCGTGAAGGAGGCAGCTGCATGAAGGTGGCAGCCGCATGAAGGTGGTAGCCGTATGAAGGGGGCAGCCGCATGAAAGAGGCAGCCGCATGAAGGTGGCAGCCGCATGAAGGGGACAGCCGCATGAACTAGGCAGCCGCATGAAGAGGGCAACCGCATGAAGAGACCAACCGCATGAAGAGAGCAATCGCATAGGGGAGTGGCAGCCGTATAGGGAGCTTTGGACTTGGCGGATCATGCCAGCTATAAATTTTTTTCTTCTTTTCCCTAGGAGCACGCCATCATGTCAGGGCTATCATTTCAGCTTTATGTCAGAGTTGTCACTTCGCCTTTCTTTCAGTGCTGTCGTCAGGGCATTTAATGAGGCAGTTGCTTTATGGCCAGCTGTAGAGGCGAACTGCTTTGGGCCATGTGGCTCCTTCCTGAGCCGCATGGAGCTATTCGAGCCGCATGAGGCTCTTTTGAACTGCATGAATTTCTAATGGATTCCTGAGCCGCATGAGGCCCTTTCTGTCTGAGCCGCATGGGCTTTTTCTTGTTCTTTTCCATGCTTCTACACACCTGCTCAATGAACATGATGTAATTGATTCTTTCGTTGTCCGTCTCGATACCATCTCACACAAAGACGAGCTTCAGAAGATGGGAATATCTCAACCTTACCCTCCTGAATGGGAGAACGCTACTTGCCTTCCTAACTACAAGCCACTGACGCTAAATTCATTTGACGGGATGACTTCTCCTCACCAACACATGACATACTTTAACACACAGACTCTAGACTTACCCAGGGACGATCCATTCTTGTCAAAGCTGTTTATTAGCACCTTGCAGGGGTAGCTTTTGAATGGTTCTGCAGTCTGTGTGACGGTTGTATCAATTCCTTTAAAGACTTGGGGAGGTTATTCCTCAACAGGTTTTATGAGAGTGGCATGCATGTTAGTTGTCCACCCTCATCGAGACCAAGCTAAAGAGGACTGAGTTTGTCATTTCTTTCATCAAACGCTTCAGGCGACTAGCATTGAAGATGCCCTTCCGTTTACCAAACTCAGAACTTATGGATACTTGTCGACATAACTTCCTTCCTACAGTGAAGTTCTGTCTGGGTATACATAAGTATGATATATGGCCCACTTTCATTGGGGCTGCTGATGCTACTGAAAACGACGTCCCTAATCTAGAATTATTAGGGTTGAGAACACCCAAGTCTGAAGACAAAGGCAAGCATCCTCAAACTATTCCTGTCCATGGGGGTAAAGGGAAAGAAGTCTTGAAGGTCGATACTTCCAAAGGAGCTTCCAATTATCAAGGCGCTCCTCACAAACCTAAGAAGACTTTCTCCTTTGACGAGGACGATGTTATTACCATTTTTCACACATTGACGAAGGGTAATAAACTGACATTGCCTCCACCACGACGTCCTACGGAGGTGAACCAACTCAACGATCCTAAGTCCTATCTTTATCATCAGTACGTGCACCACTCTACTTAGGATTGTATCATCCTGAAGAAAAAGATACAACAGCTTATCGACAGTCAAGTGATCAACCTCGAAGCTGAAGACAAGGTCGTATCTTCTAACATAATATCTTTTTAATTTGGTGACTTTCCTCCCACAGAAGTCCCAAACGGCGTAGTCCCAATCCCCAAGGCAATAATGGAAGTCGTCAACCTGCCGCCAGCTTGAAACGCAACCTTGGTGTCAATTACGACTGAACGTGGTGAGATCATGTGGGTCCATCCGGACCTTATGCAAGAAATGACACAGGGGGTGGTATCTCCCAAAGTAAAGAGGGGCAAGAAATACAAATCATATCATATAGTGTCTTCTCCCATTTACGAAGTTCTATCTGGCGAGACGCGATCTAGGAAGGCTTACCTACGGACTTATGACTCTGCGCAAGAAGAAGCAGTACCTTTTCAAGCTCCTGCTGCCCCCACAAGTTCAGAAGTCGGTCTGTCTACGCCTTCAACTACCGACAAAGCCAAGCAGAAGGAGACTCAATTTGACAAGTCTCTGAAGGTGCCAACTCCCAAGGCATGGATCGGCCTTACAACTTTGACATACTGGTACAGCTGGCCAATACACCTGCCAGGTTGTCTCTGTTCGATCTATTGTGACTCTCCAAGAAACGCGGAAGGCCTTAAGTGAGGCATTACTACATGTCGACCCTTAACTCACTGAAGTCAAAGCCCTCGCTGAAGATCCTGTCCCCACTACCACAGTACTATGGAAGTGGTGCCCAACATCACCTTTTCACAAGAGAACATGCTACTAAAAAATAATCGTCATGATAGACCTCTGTACTATACAGGGTATATCGGGGCGATTAAGGTGGATCGGATGCACATCGGTCCAGGTTCCTCCCTCAGCATCATTCCTAGAAGTTTACTCTAAATTGTAGAAATCCCTCTGCACAAGCTATCTACAACCAATACAACTATCATGGCTTTCAATGCTGGAAGAAGACACCCACTGGGCAAGATCCGTCTCATGTGCCAGATTGGTAATCTCTGAACGGAGATTTCTTGCTAAGTAATCGACGCCAATGTATCCTACAATGTCTTGTTGGGACGTCCGTGGATACACGAGAGCATGATCGTTCCTTCCATACTTCACTATTGCTTCAAGTACGTCAACAACGATGGCGTCGTGAAGACGGAGTTTGCCGATGTCGATCCTTTTAAGGGCATTGAAGCCTACTATGGATATTCGGTACTTTACCAATCTCATCCCTCCAAGGATGATGACAACGAAGCTGACGATGAAGATGAAGTGAGTTCATCCTCTAGTGATGGTCCCCTGATTATCTGAGTCAAGTGACGTACTACTCTAAAAAGTACTCCAAAGCCTCTCACAATCTGGGTTAAAAAGAAGAACCCTGATAAGGTCAAACCATTGACCATCGCTCTCCACAAAACATCTCGGATGGAACCTACTGAAGTCCGTCCTCCCAACCCAGAAGAGTTACTCTATGTGGCAAACTTGGCCATGTACATGGCTCCTATTCCAGACAATGATCCTCTCAATAAGTATATCAATACTCATAATAATGTACCTTCAGTAGATGATGTTATCCCTGAAGAAGAACTTGCATATTTTTTAAGTAAAGGTTTACTTTTGAATTACTCTTATGTCTACCAATCTGTAAACCAGTATATAAATACGATATACGCTCTAGAGTACGGCATAGGACCATACCTCTGCAGGCCGGTCATGACGCCTCATCTGTGAGAAATAGTCTGGCCATAAGATATCCACTACTTCATCGTTCCAGCTAGAAACAAGCGTAAAGAACTAATCATCTTCGGTCGAATAATTGGTGAAAGAAAGTTCGTTCTGGACTCTACTTCTCCTAATCACAATACTGAAGCTGACTGATTCTGGGAAAATGTAACTTTTTTGATGTAGTTGGCAAGCCAAGAGTATCATCCAAAACATGGGATATGATATAAAAAGCGACCAAGGGCTAAATTACGGTCAGGGATGACGGTTGCCAATACGTCACTTTGCTCCTCCCGGTAAACCCGAGAACTATTATCAATAAAACGGTGTTGGTTTAGGTTATGTCACTCCTCCAACAACTCCTGAAAGATCAGACGTCAAAGCATATCGTTGTTTTCATTCTTCTGATTCCTGCCTCTGGGATTCAGACTCCAGTATTGGAGACATGTTCAAAGCAACTTTGTCCGTCAACATGGTGTCAGTTGACTAAATTGCAGACGATGTCCAATCGATCGAGCTTGAACAATGGGCTCAAAAGATGGATATTAGGTGGGAGTTACGTTTCGAACAATGTGAACCACCTACTGAAGACGAAGTCGTCCAAGTCAACTTAGGAGATGAATCATCTATTAAACCAATCTTCATCAGCAAAAGTCTGTCTGGAGATGAACGACAATCTCTTATACAGCTTATAAGAGAACACATTGATGTCTTTGCATGGATCTATGAAGACATGCCAGGCTTGGACCTTAAAGTTGTTGTGCACTACCTAAATATTTCGTCTAAAACTAAGCCAGTGAAGCAGCAGCAACGACGATTCCGAGCAGATATCATGGAGGCCATCGAGAATGAAGTTAAGAAGCTTATTGCAAGTGGATTCATTCACGAAGAAAAACACCCTGACTGGGTCGCTGATATTGTTCCACTCATGAAAAAGAACGGTAAAGTTCGAGTCTGTATCGATTACCGTGATTTGAACTCTGCATGCCCAAAAGATGAGTTCCCACTACCGATCACCGATGTAATAATCGACAATACTTGCGGCTTCGAGCGGATGTCCTTCATGGATGGGTTCTCAGGTTACAACTAGATCAAGATATTCCCCGACGATGAGAAACACACATCTTTTTGAACACCATTGGGGGTATATTGCTATACAGTGATGCCCTTCGGATTGAAAAATACAGGGGTGACATACCAGCTAGCTATGAACACAATTTTTTGCGATCATTTGCGAAAAATAATAGAATGCTACGTAGACGATATTGCTTGCCATTAAAATTGTTTGATTACAAATTTCAATACAAACAGAACAGTGTTACAATATAGGACTTAGATATAGTCCTAGGAGTACACTTTTGTTTATCTGGGTCCCTTGTGCTGATGGAGCGAGTGGTAATGCGTTAACTCTATTGACGAGTTGATGACGGTTATCAGTTCTCTGAAGGTTTGGATTACTCTGGGTGCTGGAGCTTGCTGAGAGGAGGAAGACGTTGAGTGTCTGTACCACCCTCTCTGGTGATATGTTCCTTCGTTGGGTGTTCTCTGTGTTGTCCGTGTGTAGGTCTGGAAGAAGAAAATGATCCCTCTATTTATAGCTAGGCAGGTTGGCTGCTCATGCGCGCATATGTAGGATGCGCCGGTGCGTGGGGACGCCACGTGGAGATTGCTGATGGAGGCGCATGGATGATGCGCCCTGATTGAGGGGTTGAATTCTTCATACTGCTGTTGTGAGCCGGCACGTAGCAGAGAAGAGGATCTTTCTGTTGCTGAGATCTTGGATGAGTTGAGTCAAAGGACACGTGTCGTCGACTCAAAGCTCGAAGATCTCGGATTTGATGGGGAATAATCTGGTAGGATGCGCCTAGGACTGGGCGCATGAGGAGACTTTGGCTCGTAACCTTTATGAGTCACGAACCATTCTGGGCACATGGCTTTTGAGGCGCATGCAGGCGACTTTCCTTCTGTTTTTTGGGATCAGAGAGCAGTCTGGGGCGCATGGCTTTTGAGGCGCATGCAGAGCTTCAAATGGAGACTTTTCTTCTGTCTTTAGGGATCAGTGAAGAGTCTGAGGCGCATGGCTTTTGAGTCGCATGCAGATTTGGACGCATGGCTGCAGAGGTGCATGCGGGTGGTTGAGTGGCCACGTGGCAGTAGCCGTCGGAGTAAAGTCATGATGATGCTGACGTTGCCGATGCTTCATTTTCTGAAAAAGCTGTCAACTTTTCAGACTTTGGGAGGTGTGCTGCCAACTCTGTCAGTTCAGAATTTAATGTTTCTGACATTCGATGGACAGCTGAGGGGGCGCGTCGATTGGCGTTCCACTGGGTATGGGGACGCATGAGGGAGCATCCTCTGTGATGCGCTTGGTACTGAAGGGCGCGTCTGTGTGATGTGCTTGATGTTGAAGGGCACGTCTGTGTGATGTGCGGTCTGGCCGGCGCATCCGCTTCGTGACGCGTCTTTGATGGTGCAACTGTTACGTTCTTCGAGTGCTTTAAATAGTCGTTTTGACTTGGCTGAATTCGAAGCGTCTGGTTCATCCATTTAATACAAATTTATTGTATGAAATTCGGAGAGCCATCCACTTGGCGCGTGGGTTTGATCTGCCCGGCCTATAAATAGTAGCATGGAGAGAAGATTTGCTTCTCGTTCTCTCACGTACTTCCAACATGAACTTGGGTACTCGAGTGCATTCTGTTGATGGGAGGCTCCCGAGGGTGAAGATGCGATGCAGTGTCTTCGTTGATGCACTTGAAGGTGACTGTTACATCCAGAAGACGGAGTCGAGGGCTTCCAAGGCAGGCGGAAGGTGCCTATTGCATCCAAAGATAGGGATGTATGGGCCTCGTCTTCGTTATTCCAGAAGTGCCGTAGATCGGAATAGCGGTGCTAGGCCGTCTTCTTTTGGCTTTTGAGGCTCTTTCTCTGGATGGGGGGGTTAATTGCCACCCTCGTCCTGCTCAGACAGGTGAGCCTGCTTGGAAGAGCGACACATAACTAGGCTGCTGAAGGGATGCACATAACTGGGGATGCACATAACTGAGCTGCTGAAAGGATGTACCCTGCTGAGTACGCATGGCGAGATGCACCCGATTGAAGGTGCATGGTGACTGCTGCGCCTGTCTGGAGGCGCATGGTGACTGCTGCGCCTGTCTGGAGGCGCATGGTGACTGCTGCGCCTGTCTTGAGGCGCATGGTGACTGCCGGCCGTAGACTTAGGATCTTTCCTTTGTAGAAATTCCCCTTTGTACAACCTTTTCTAGACATGTAATAGACTTTTATGTATAAATAAAAATTCCTCTTTCAAATGTCTATATTTGTTGCTTTTTGCTGTGAAGCACTTTTTCCGAGCTCTGGCGTATGTAGTGTCTGGCGCATGGGCTTTCTGGTTATGAAATTCCATGCTTCAACAAGACCCCCTTCAAAGTTTCCAAAACTTTTAGATAAGTTTTGGAATACTTTGAATAAGAAGCATGGAGGTCAGGGTACATGACGGTGGGGGCGCATGCCTGTTCGGGCGCATGCTCCTCTCAGTTAATGCATATGATGATGCCTCGGTAACCGAAAAGATTAATGATGATCTTTTGGTTTTATTTGCTGTTATCTCTTCACAGAACTCGAGGCGACGGCTGAGATCACTCGTCATCGGTTCACGCTTGCGACCAAGCCCTATAAATAGGTGAGAGATGGAGAGAGAGAGATTTCTTCTTCTCTATGCCTTTGCTTTCTTTAGAGTCCTTTTTCAAAACCCTAACTTTTTCTTTTTGAGAGAATGGCTCCCAAGACTCCTCGCGACGGTGCTGGCAAGGGAAAGGAGAAAGGAAAGGAGCCTGTGAAAGTTGTGGCGGCTGACGTTCCCCGTCGGCCTGTCGAAGTTCGGCCGGAGGTGGTTGGTGAGTGTCATGCCCCAGAACCAGAATACTGGAGAGCGGGGGCAGACATAGCCAGCTACGTATATTGAAATGGATTCCATCTCGCTATACGGTCACGGCTGTCTAGATACATGAGAGTTTACTACAAGCCAACAGTCTCCTATGGTCATGAACAAGCCTATTGTCTCAATCACAAGCAAGTAAATAGATGTTACAAGATGTATGATCATTAAATATACAATAATAAGGCATCCCAAATATTACATATTCAGCTGATCATGAAGCTAGTCGTTACAAAATGTTAGGACTAGCAAGAGTTTAGTCATACATGATCAACCCTAGGATCTGTCAATCATGTTACAGCCCGTAGGCAGACAGTAAGTAAATACAATCGAGCTAAACAGGTGCTCGTCGGCTAAACGCCTCAAAAGAATATTTTTACAATAAAGTGGGAGAGCAAAAATAAACCCATTCGTTGCCCGGGTTACGTCTGGTGTTCACCATCGGGCTGGAAAAGCGGTGGATCCTCTGGAGCTGCTCCGAAATCTGGCCATACAAAACCAGCTGGGTCAGACCCCAGAAAGAGCAAGTGCCACAAAGGAAGCTTCACTTAGGAACTAAAACCAGCAATCAGCACAAGAGTATAAGGTAAAACTGGAATTAAAGAAAATGCATCAGGATGATATACGACGAGATAACCATGGAACTATTCAGATAACCAGGTTACAACCCGTAAACCAAACAAGGACCGGGGTTGTAACCCTTCGTCTGAACAGAACTTAGAATTCTCACCATTTATTGGTAAAATAAATACAAGCATTCAGGTCATATAGCAATCTGGAGCAGGGTCAGGGCAAGACTAGACTGGTTAGACTCCATCCAATCACTTCACGGCCAAGTAAGAATTACGGCTTGATACTTTAACTAACTAGGGTTGTCACAAGCCTAATTACTAACAAGATGCAGTGAGATTATTCCACAGCCACAAGCCCTGCAGACCATCCAGGTTACCCAGGTCGGAATTAGGGGTTGAATTCAGGTGGGTACACCGTCCAGGAAACACATGTACCCTTAAGTAGCTTGAAAGGTACAACACATGACAGTGTGCTGGAAATGTGCCCTACTCGACGACAGGCTACAGATCCCAGGCGTGCCCAGGTAACGGGATTGCTTGTAGCTAGGAAATCTCTTCATGACTAATGTGTTAATCTAGTTATTAACCTTAGTCTATTTCAATAGGTACTCCTGACCGTGGTACTCAGGAGCTCCCTCCCTAGACATGATGCAAGACAAGACTAGTTTATTTATACAAGCACAATCGCCTACGGTGTCCATACAATTTATACAGGTCATGTCATGTCAGGTAGCCATCGCAACAGCTTATCAGATATATCATGTCAGGTTTATCATGTCAAGTATTCTTGTCAGGAGTGCGCCACGACGGGCCACTATCAGGTCATGTCAGGTTTTCTTGTCAAGAGTGCACCACTACGGGTCACTTCGTGTCATGCTCAGGTATCATTTCCAAACATATTAAACAAATCCATGATTATCAAGTTCATGACAAAAGGCGTAAGGATATAAAATAGACGTAAAATATCTAATAAAATATCAATATTCAGGGCTATAGAAGAGTCATGCGGCTAAGTCATATGCGGTCAGGAAAGGGTACTCATGAGGCTGCGGGGAGCAATGCCCATGCGGCTGGGAGCAAGTGTATATATACGGCCCACGAGTGTTGAGTTCATACGGCTCAGGGTGAAGTCCTCATGCGGCTAGGTCAAGCAAGTCTCATGCGGCCAGCAGGAAATGGCGCATGCGGCTGCAGAGTTCAGAACTTATACGGCTGGGAATTGTGCGAGTTATGCTGCTAAGTGAGTCCGACTCTCATGCGGCTCAAGAACTTCCAGTCATGCGGCTGGATAGAACACTTACCGTATGAATATTCATGCGGTCAAGTCAAGCACTGTTCATCTTCTCCAAAATTTCAGAGAAGAAGAACACCATGAGAGCCAAGTCCTCAAGCTCCATAACTCCATCATCCGGAGCCTAAATCCGAACTTCCATAGGTCAAAATGGGGTAGAACGGAATTCTCTACAACATGGAACCATCAAAACTCGAAAATAACAAAATTTAGTAGATCAAAACCCAAGAAATCCGAAAATAATGTAAACTTAGATCTACAAGAATCTAGCCATGGAAATTAGAAAAGCCAAGTACTAAAGTGTTTTATAATGTAGTAAAGAAGAGAATGGAGCAATAAAATCAGAGTTCCTCCATGAAGTAAGTTGTACTTGCCTAGACCGCTTTCTTCTCTCTCTGGTAGGTAAGGAAGTAATGGGGAAGAAGAAGATGAGTAATGAAGAGAAAGAAAGAAGAAAGGGCAATAAATATCAAAGGTGGTGGTAGGTAGGGGGTTCTCCATATAAAACCAATCCCAAACCAAACCCACATAAACCGAATCGAACCAAGCCAATAAAATGCAAATGCAAAAATAAACCAAGCTAGGAACAAGATAAAATACGTACACGTATTCCAAAATACGTAATACGAACAACAGATATTACAGTAAGTCTTATTTTACGTACACCAACGCACATAGACCTTGAGTCTTTGATGATGTGCCATTGTCTTTGCCCGCCGACGCGCATGGATTTAAATTCTGATGATGCGCTGAGGCTCTACCGCTGACGCGCATGGGTTTAGACCCTGATGATGCGCCGAAGCACTGCTAACGCGCATGGGTTTAAACCCTGATGATGCGCCGAAGCACTTTTTTCAGACACACTATGTGCTTCTGATGGGTCTTAGACTCTCTTGTTACTTCTAACATTTTCGAATCTTTGCTAGTGTCAATGACTATCCCGCCTTTGAATGAAGTGCTTTTGGAGGCTGCCCTCAGTCAGACGGGGGTAGATTATGACGAGGAAGTGATAAACCCTGTTCAAGATGTTCTTATGCTGGATCAGCATCCCGAGAGAATGACTCGAATCCGGAAACAACAGTATGGGTTCCTCAAACGGATGATGGAGCGTGGAGTTTTAAAATCTGCCACATCTGATAAAGTGACCTTCTTGAAGCCTGAGTTCCTATTCGGGGACCGCCTCACTTCTACTGAAGCAACAGTGTTGAAGGTCAAGGAAGACTGGTTTTTCAAATCAAAAGGAGTGCATATGACCATTAAGCAACTTGAACGTCAATGGCCTTTGATGGCCTTCTGTCGTCTCACTTTGAAGAGGAGGATGTCTTGGGATCTTACACCCTCTCAGGGGGGAGCGGTGACTGGCATCATCAAAATTGATTCTACCTCCGATCAGAGAGATACTTTGACCGCGGTACGGTCTGGCTCTTCTTTCACTTGGCGGACGCTATGTCCTGGGAGCATTTACAGTGATGTTCCCCTTGATACATTTGCTTATAGTGCCTTGACTTTTGCACATCGCATGCTATTGATGGAACGCTCATACCCGAAAGGGGAGTTTCAGGTAGAGGGTTGGTGTCATTACATTTCCAAATAGGATAAACTGACACTCTGGGTTTTGTCGCGGTTCCAGACTGAGCTCCTAGAAATT
>JANAVB010036823.1:0-150000 GCA_029216955.1 Iris pallida
TTGTTTTACTCAAGTACACTGTAGTGTTCATTTGTTTTACGTATAAGGAAGTTCCTCAGAATGAAATAAGTTGCTTCACTCTTTGTTTCATTCTTTTACTCAAGAAAAATTCTGAATGTTATCTTTTTTTTCTTCCTGATGTATCCTTATAAACTTCAAGTTGAATAGCTGTTATTATTTATATCATATCTTAAAGATAAAGGCAGTCATCTTGGTGACATGATATATAAAATTCTGAATAAAAGATGGTGCAAAATCCTCCAAACTTCAACTGATGGTCTCAGCTTGATCATACTTTTTTTTATCCTATATGTTAAATCTTTTCATCAAGAAGAACAAGAGAATTTGGAAATTCAGAAAGATGACTCAAATTTTGAGTAAGAAGCAAAGTGTCCAGTCTTAGGATGGGCTCTGATATCAAATATGATATAATATGGTTGATAAAGGCGAAGCAACAAAGTTTAATTTTATGAATATGATGAAGTATTCCGTATATGAATACAGATTGTCTTGTACATGGGTGTCTAAACTAGCGGAAGCAGAGTGTATACAAGTATTACGCATTTCATTTGTTGCTACATGTTACGACCCGATCCCAATATACTGGGTCCAGTCGGATCATGCCCAGCCTGCACCGTTGTGAGACGACGACAGTAAGCTGTGTCAATCAGTAGCAACGCATGAATAACATTCTAAAACGGAATAAAAACTTTATTAAACATTTGAAATGAACTAGAGTTTAAATAAAACAAACATAAACAAAACAAACATCCAGTTGTTACAACTTGTTTATTTATTACAACTTTTAGAAAAGGAAAGAAACTAAACAGAAGGGTGCAACTAGGACTGTTGGTTCCTCTGTCCTGGTTCAGCTAACTCCTCGGAACCCAAGTCAGGTCCATAGTAGGAACTATAGGCCAGCTCCTCGTCGTCGCAAACACCTAAAATATTGGTCTCCAGTCAGGAGGGGAACAAGAACATACAAATCCATTCCAGCATCTTATTTAATAATTAAAATGAGACAAGAAATAGTTTATAACATAAATTTATTTTCTAATAATAAATAAAGAAGCAGTTATGCAAATAATTTCTGGAAATGAAATGAGATGACGCAATCTAACTAGCAGTAGTGTTTTGAGCGTGTAACCTCCTGTGGCCGGCTAGGAATGGAGGCAGTATGTGTTCTAGTGAACACAGTCCGGCTTCGGCCCAAGTGGGTTGGGCTTCCGCTATCCACAGTGATTCAGTAGAGGGTTTTGACCACAGGTGTTAACACTACTCACCGTCAGTAAAGCAGTCGGTATGATCCGAGAGGGATCCCGTGAGTCAAGTGTCGATACAGTAGTTCTACTATGCAATAAAATTAATTATTAATATAAAACACAAGTTTGCGTAAGTATGAACTTGCCTCGGTGTTTCCAGTGCTGTAGGTGACGACAGGAAAGTATTCGGGCTAAAGTCTGGGATCTGAACCTACATTAATGAAATATAACTTAGTTGCCAATCTACGGTTGCTACAATCCTAATTACCATATTAATGGCGCTAACATCTAGACCCTAAATCACTGATAGTTAAAATAGGCAATATTTAATTATAAAAATATTTTAGAGAGTTCTAAGCAATGTTGTAAAAATCGCTAGGCGGACTCGGTGCGGCGGAGGTCCGCCTAGCGCCTAGCCCGCCTAGCCGGCGCCTAGGCGCCGCCTAAGCGGCCGTCTAGAATTTTTTTTTTTTTGAAAATTTTGAAAATTTTGAAAATTTTGAAAATTTGAAATTTGAAATTTAAAATTTCAATGTTCTAAAATCCAAATACTATCTTAAAACCCAAACAAATATCCAAAATACAACTAAGAATAAACAAAATAAAAAAAAATTCAAAAAAATTCAAAAAATCTACCGCCTAGGGGCGCCTAGGGCCCGCCTAGGTGCGCCTAGGGCCCGCCTAGGTGCGCCTAGGGCCCGCCTAGCCGCCTAGCCCACCGCCTAGGGGGTTTTCGGTGCGGTGGGCCGGCGCCTAGCGCCTAGGCGGACGCCTAGGCCGATTTTTAGAACACTGGTTCTAAGTTAATAATATCAGAAAATTACGGGTTTTGTAAATAAAGTAGTAAACTTACTATTTTTGTAAATAATACGAGAAATATTATACTTAAAATTTATTAGTAGATAATAAGTGGTTTTTCGTAAACTAATATTATAATTAGAATTACTTATAAAATACTGGAAACATCTCTTGAAATTAAATAGTATTTATTTACATAAACTATACGAAATATTTTAATATATATTTAAATAATAAGAAAACTGTTCTATTAGTAAAATTATGGAAATTATTTATTTTAGAAATAACTAATATTTTAGAAATATAATTAAAGTGGTAATTACTACGAATTAAGAGCAATGTTTTTAAGTAATTTATTTGAAACGTGAAATTACTAATTTAATCATAATAGTTAATAATAAATAGGTAGAAACCTTAAAAAATATTCTTTTGGTAAATAAAATCATTTTTGTTTTTGGAAGATGAATCTTATTTGTCCAAAATAGTAAATAATGGATTTTTGACCTAAAACACTATTTCCTATATTAATAATATATTTTTGATACGAAACTATTTTGAAACTAATTTAATAATTAATAATAAATTAATGGCAATAATAATATAAATACCTATATATCTAAGTAACGCGATTATTACGATAATCGTAATTAAACGTTTAGTAAACCATTAAGCCTAATAACTTACAAGTTAATATAACACTTATATACATTACGACATACTCCTTATTAATAATAATCTATCCGTAGTATTAATAAATTACAATCATTTTTATTACAAAACCTATGGTCTCAATTAGGAAACTATAATCTATCTATCCCGGGATTGATTGAGCTTTATTCTGTCAATTCCGGTCGGAACGGGGTTGGTTTTTGTATTCTGTAAAAATATACAGAAAGGTCAGGCTTACAAAATGGTTGATGACGGAGTACCGAGGGGAGGCCTCGGACTCGAAACGCACGCACGCGGGAAGAGCGTGCACGGGCACACGGGGCGCAGAAACGCACCGACGCGGTCGGGAAGCGGCCGGGGGACGCTGGCGCGGCCGAGAAGCGGCGTGCGCGGGCTGCCGCGCAGGCGGGGAGCCGCTGGCGGGCGGCGTACGGTCGGCGAGGGCGCTGGCGGGCGGCGAACGCATGGCGGCGCGTGGAGGACGCGCCCGAGCGAGGGGGAGAGGCAGTGCACAGCGCTGTCGCGCGGCGCAACGCGGACGTGTGCGCGGGGCGGGGGCCGGTGGCTGCTGGTCGGCGGATGGCCCCGCGGACTGGCGGCTGTTGGTGGGCAGTGGGGACGCGACCGAAAATGGTCGGGGAGCGATCGACGGGCGGCGACGCGTCTCGGAAACACTCTGATTGGGTTGTCGGATCGACCGGGGCGGCGTGGGGAGCGTCGGGATGATGTCGGTTTCGAAATCGGAGGAGTGTGGGAGGAGAAAGGAATGAGTTTGTGAAGGTGGAAGGGAGAGATGTTTTGTGGAGAAGGAAGGGTTTTGAGTATTTGTTTCTACACGTAAGAGTGCAGATTCAGAAGTGGGGGTCTTCACGCGGGGGGTAGCCGGGAGAACGGGGTTCGTGGGTGGAATGGGTTAGTCTAACGGGTTAAGTGAAATGGGTTTGGGTTCGGGTTGGTAGCTAATGAGCTTAAGTTATTGGGCTAAGAGAATGGGTTTAATTAATGCTAAAAGAAATAAAATGCTCATAACTATTATTAATCCAAAAAGCTTTATAAAAACCCATATATACATAATCTAAAGTTATGGGTTTTACAACCTTCCATGCTTAAAAAATTGCCCTCAAAATTTCTACCAGTAATAAAAGAGAGGGTTAGAACATATCTTGAAAAGATTAGAATACTTCTCTCTCATCTCCTCCTCTTACTCCCAGGTAGCCTCGCTTGGAGTGTGGTGACGCAAAGCTACCTTGACTAGTGGAATCACTGCGCGCCTCAATCTCTTCTCCATGCGATCTACAATTTTCGCTGGCTGCTCTGGCACGGTGAGACATGGTCCAACTTCCAGCTCTGAATGATCCACAATGTGGCTCGGGTCCGATACGTAATGCCTCAGCTGCGATACGTGGAAGATGTGCACGCTTTCGAGACTAGATGGAAGAGCCACTCTGTAAGCTATTTCTCTAACTTTGCTTAGTACCTCAAATGGACCAATATAACGGGGACTAAGCTTCCCAGCTTGGTCGAATCTGATAGTGCCTCTGGTAGGAAAAATCCTGACAAAGACCCGATCTCCTGCCTCAAACTCCAAAGTTTGGCACTTACTGTCCGCCCAATGCTTCTGGCACTCTTGTGCAATTCTCAGCGTCTCTCTGAACATCTTCATCTTCTCTGCAGCATCTGTAACCATCTCTGGCCCCAGCATAACTTGATCTCCTACGTCGTCCCATGCTAGTGGAGTGCGACAACGACGTCCATATAACGCCTCAAACAGTGTCATTCGGATGCTGGCCTGGTAGCTTTTGTTATAGGAAAACTCAAC
Source organism: Iris pallida (assembly GCA_029216955.1). Taxonomy (NCBI): domain Eukaryota; kingdom Viridiplantae; phylum Streptophyta; class Magnoliopsida; order Asparagales; family Iridaceae; genus Iris; species Iris pallida. The sequence goes on from JANAVB010036823.1 coordinate 4,549, forward strand.
CAGGTGTAGATCTTTCCAAGATCCTCCAAACTGTAAGACGCATGATCTCAGCATGTCCTCCAGCGTCTGAATAGTCCTTTCAGACTACCCGTCAGTCTGTAGATGGTATGCAGTGCTGAATTTTAGCTGTGTACCCAAGCTTTCATGCAGGCTCTTCCAGTAGTGTGAAGTGAACCAGGTGTCCCTGTCTGATACAATGCTGACTGGAACTCCGTGAAGCCGGTAGATGTTCCGCATGTAGAGAGCTGCTAACCTTTCGGCAGATAAACCAACCTTGAAGGGAATAAAATGGGCAGACTTGGTCAGTCTGTCCACAATTACCCAGATGTCATCCTTCCCTCCTTGGGATCTAGGCAATCCCGTTACAAAGTCCATGGTAATATGCTCCCATTTTCACTCCGGAATGGGAAGCGGTTGCAGCAAACCGGTTGCCCTCTGGCGATCTGCCTTCACCTGTTGGCAGATCAAGCACTTAGAGACGAATTCTGCCACGTCCCTTTTCATTCCAAGCCACCATACATGTGCCCTCATGTCCTTGTATATCTTGTTTGCTCCTGGGTGAGTAGAATGCTGCGACTGATATGCCTCCTTCATCAGCTCGCTCCTTAGTTCGCCAGTTGGCACGCAAAGCCTCGTGCCATGCTTAATGCTCCATCTCCAGCTATAGAGAAACCCTCGAGTGTTTCAGCTAACACTCGGTCTCTCAGTTTGCACAGTGTCTCATCCTGGAACTGAGTCTCCTTGACTCTGTTGATTAGGCTGGACTGCACTTGTAGTGGCATCATGGGCGAGTCCACTCCTGGTACAATAGCTTCTTTCCCAAGCTTCAACATTACCGCTTCTGGTAGCGTAATCTCCAGGCCAAGCTTCTCCATGTATTCTAGCAGATGCCGCTTCTTCGTTAAAAACATAGCCATCGGGTACCTGCTAAGCGCATCAGCAACGACATTAGCCTTACCCGGATGGTACTACAGGTTGACATCAAAGTCCTTCATAAGCTCCAAACATCGCCTCTGGCGCATGTTGAGCTCCTTCTGTGTGAAGACATACTTGAGATTTTTATGGTCTGTGTATATGTCTACCTTCTCGCCGTATAGGTAATGCTTCCAAAGCTTCAGGGCAAAGATGACCGCTGCCAGCTCCAGGTCATGCGTCGGGTAGTTCTTCTCATGGTTCCGTAACTGCCGAGAAGCATAAGCAATTACCTTTCCATGCTGCTGTAGCACACAACCCAATCCTTTGCCGGAAGCGTCGCCGTAGATGGAGAATCCTCCTGATCCTGAGGGTAGCGACAAAATTGGTGCTGTTGTCACCCTTCTCTTCAGTTCTTCAAATGATGCCTGACATGCTTCGATTCAGACGAACTATTCATTCTTCCTGATTAGCTTTATCATAGGCTCAGCAATCCTTGCGAAGTTCTTCACGAACTTCCTGTAATACCCTGCTAAGCCCAAGAATCTTCTGATCTCTGCAACTGAACTGAGGGTTGTCCATGACTCCATTGCTGCTATCTTCTTGGGATCCACATATATGCCTTCTCCTGTGACAATATGGCCAAGAAAATCCACTTTGTCTAAGAAGAACTCACACTTGGACAGCTTACCATATAACTTCTCCTTCCTCAATGTCTCCAAAACTATCCGCAAGTGCTTCTCGTGTTCTTCTTGGGTCTTTGAGTAGATCAGAATGTCGTCAATAAAAACAACGACAAACTGGTCCAGATACTCATAGAAGACCTTGTTCATGAGATTCATGAACACAACTGGGACATTTGTAGGTCCAAAGGGCATGACCAAGAACTCATATTGTCCATACTTGGTGTTGAATGCCGTCTTTGGAATATCCTCCTCCCGTACTTTGACATGGTCATATCCCGACCTAAGGTCAATCTTTGAGAAAACTTTCGCTCCGCTCAGCTGATCGAAGAGGTCGTCGATCCTGGGTAGAGGATACTTGTTCTTGATGGTGATGTTGTTCAATGCCCGGTAGTCTATGCACATCCGTACGGTTCCGTCCTTCTTGGGCACGAACAAGTCTGGTGACCCCCAGGGTGAAGCTCCACTTCTGATAAATCCATGGGCCTTGAGCTCATCAATCTGATCCTTCATCTCCTTGGCCTCTTTGGAATTGACTCTGTAGTATCGTTGTGAGATAGGGGAAGAGCCAGGTACTAGATCGATAGTGGACTCCACGTCACGATCAAGGGGTAATCTTGGAAGATTGTCAGGGAAGACATTTAGGAATTCTGCTATAAGGGGATGAGGGGGTCCGAAATCTTCTGTGATGGAGGTGTAGGAGACGCACCCCATGCTTTCTGGTGCTCGAGCCACCTCAAACTTAGGTCCTCCAGGTGGACTAAAGATGATACAAGCCCGATGACATTCTATCAGGACGTGCTGCCTGCTCAGCCAGTCCATTCCCAAGACTACATCGTAGTTAGGGAGGGGCATAACTAGAAGGGGTGCTAGGAAGGTATGACCTGAGATAGTGATAGGGCATGTGCAAGTCTCAGTGATTGGGATGTGTCCCCCTCCGGTCATTACTCTACAGATCATTTTACTACATCCTACATCTATATGATATGCAACAATGAAGTTCGATGATATGAAACTATGTGAAGCTCCAGAGTCAAATAAAGCTAAAGTCGGGTGCGAATGTAATAAAATGGCACCTACGATGACATCTCCTTCAGTCTCTGGCTCTGCTTCCGGCTCCTCAACGTCCAAGGCAAAAGCTTGTCCGGCCCTGTGCTGGTTGTAGCGCTGCTGCTGGGTGGGTAACGGACCTCTCTGCTGTTCAGCTCCAGTCCTGATGAATGAGGTTGGACAGTCCTTCACTTGGTGGGTGGCAAACCCACAAGCAAGGCAGTGTCCCAGCTTCTTTCTGTAGATGTTCGTGGTGTGACCAGGCCTCTTGCAATAGGCGCAGTTGGTTGTCTTCTGTTGATGGTACTGGGGCGCCTTGTTGGGTGCTGCTGGCTGCTGTTGCTGCTGATGGTGAGGGCCTGTTGTTGTTGGGCCTCTTGAAGTTGCCTTGATGGTTGCTGCTAGATCCTGGGTGGTCCCTCTTGGGCCGGGTAGACGAGCTGGCTTCAACATCTTGAGCCACCTTCAACATCTTATCATAAGTCTTCCTCTTGAAGTTGCCCTGATAGTTGCTGCTAGATCCTGGGTGCTCCCTCTTGGGCCGGGTAGACGAGCTGGCTTCAACATCTTGAGCCACCTTCAGCATCTTATCATAAGTCTTCGCACCATTTGCAGCTACCAAGGTGCGGATCTCCTCTCTCAGTCCGTGCCGAAACGTCTTGGCACGCTCTACTAGGTCTTCCACCAGACGAGGTGCAAATCTACCGAGCCGGTTGAACTCAACTGCGTACTCCTCAATGGTACCGTCCCCTTGCTTCAGGTCATGGAACTGCCTTCCCATAGCTTCTAGGACGGCTTCCGGAAAGAATTTCCTTTTAAACTGCTTCTTGAAGAAACGCCAGGAGGTTCCTCCAGTCTGGAATCTGGGCTCGTTTATGTACCATATACTGGCCAGGTCCCTGACCTGTAGAGCTACATCCTCTACCATAAGATCGGCTGGAAGTCGCGCGACACTGAAAAGTCGCTCCATATTGTCCAGCCATTCATCCCCATAGATGAGGCCCTTTGTTCCTTTGAAAGGGCGCGGATCTAGCTTCTTGAAGCTCTCAATGTTTCCAACCTTTTTCTGGATAATAGGCTGCCTGTCAGACTTATATTTCTCCAATGAAACATAAAACTTAACAATTATTCTTATCTTTACCTTGACAGGCCTTTGTTCTGACTGTGCTGAGTCCAGTGCTGCCATAGCCACATTGTGAGCATTCTCCATGCCTTCTCTCATAATCGTGATCTGCTCGCCATTAGCTTCAGCTTGAGTCCTCTGGGCCTCAAGAACTTCTCGTAGCAGGCCTACGAGCTCGGCGGGGTCCACTGGTACTGGTGGGGCAGCTGGAGGAATCACATCCACAGGTGGAGGTGTGGTCCTTGGAGGAATCGGTGCTGCTGCATGTACTATGGAAGTGTAAGCAGCACAGGGAGTCCGTGCAGCATGAGGGCGATCAGTGAGCTGCAACGGAGAGTGGTCGGATTGGGCTTGAGTAGGTGTGTTCTCAGAGGATGAAACCTCTTCGACAGCAGGCCCAGAACGAGTCTTCCCTTTTGTCATCTTCTGAAAGGTTTAGGTACAAACATAAATAAGGTAGCCTACGAAACTATAAGCAAGCAAAAATAGATATTATATAAATAAGATAAATTTGGTCCTATGTTGTGACAGTGTGAAAATAGTCTAAGTGTTCTAGTTATTTCTAGAGTCGGTTTTCCTAAAGTCATACTTAGACCTAAGTCAGATTGCAGGACTGTATGCTGGTCTAGACTAAGTTGACTAGACCAATTTACAGAACTGACCTGCATGGGCCACCACTGAAAAAATGTCACGACCTGATCCTAATATACTGGGTCCAGTCGGATCATGTCCAGCCTGCACCGTTGTGAGATGGCGGCAGTAAACTGTGTCAATCAGTAGCAACGCAGGAATAACATTCTAAAACGGAATAAAAACTTTATTAAACATTTGAAATGAACTAGAGTTTAAATAAAACAAACATAAACAGAACAAACATCCAGTTGTTATAACTTGTTTATTTATTACAACTTTTAGAAAAGGAAGGAAACTAAATAGAAGGGTGCAACTAGGACTGTTGGTTCCTCTGTCCTGGTTCAGCTAACTCCTCGGAACCCAAGTCGGGTCCGTAGTAGGAACTATAGGCCAGCTCCTCATCGTCGCAAACACCTAAAATATTGGTCTCCAGTCAGGAGGAGAACAAGAACATACAAATCCATTCAAGCATTTTATTTAATAATTAAAATGAGAGAAGAAACAGTTTATAATATAAATTTATTTTCTAATAATAAATAAAGAAACAGTTATGTAAATAATTTCTGGAAATGAAAAGATATGATGCAGTCTAACTAGCAGTAGTGTTTTGAGCGTGTAACCTCCTGTGGCCGGCTAGGGATGGAGGCAGTATGTGTTCTAGTGAACACGGTCTGACTTCGGCCCAAGTGGGTTAGGCTTCTGCTATCCACAGTGATTCAGTAGGGTGCTTTGAACACAGGTGTTAACAATACTCTCCAAACCCCGAGTCAATGAGTCAGTAAAGCAGTCGGTATGATCCGAGAGGGATCCCGTGAGTCAAGTGTCGATACAGTAGTTCTACTATGCAATGAAATTAATTATTAATATAAAACACAAATTTGGGTAAGTATGAACTTGCCTCGGTGTTTCCGATGCTGTAGGTGACGACAGGAAAGTATTCGGGCTAAAATTCGGGATCTGAACCTACATTAATGAAATGTAATTTAGTCGCCAATCTACGGTTGCTACAATCCTAATTACCATATTAATGACGCTAACGTCTAGGCCCTAAATCACTGATAGTTAAAATAGGCAATATTTAATTATAAAAATATTTTAGAGAGTTCTAAGTTAATAATATCAAAAATTACGGGTTTTGTAAATAAATTAGTAAGCTTATTATTTTTGTAAATAATACGAGAAATATTATACTTAAAATTTATTAGTAGATAATAAGTGGTTTTTCATAAACTAATATTATAATTAGAATTACTTATAAAATACTGGAAAATTTTCTTGAAATTAAATAGTATTTATTTACATAAACTATACGAAATATTTTAATAGATATTTAAATAATAACAAAACCGTTTTATTAGTAAAATTATGGACATTATTTATTTTAGAAATATAATTAAAGTGGTAATTACTATGAATTAAGAACAATGTTTTTAAGTAATTTATTTGAAACGTGAAATTACTAATTTAATCATAATAGATAATAATAAATAGGTAGAAACCTTAAAAAAAAATATTCTTTTGGTAAATAAAATCATTTTTGTTTTTGGAAGATAAATATTATTTGTCCAAAATAGTAAATAATGGATTTTTGACCTAAAACACTTTCCTATATTAAGAATATATTTTTGATACAAAACTATTTGGAAACTAATTTAATAATTAATAATAAATTAATGGCAATAATACTATAAATACCTATATATCTATGTAACGTGATTATTAAGATAATCGTAATTAAACGTTTAGTAAACCATTAAGCCTAATAACTTACAAGTTAATATAACACTTATATACATTACGACGTACTCCTTATTAATAATAATTTATCCGTAGTATTAATAAATTACAAGCATTTTTATTATAAAACCTATGGTCTCAATTAGGAAACTACAATCTATCTCGGAATTGACAGAGCTTTATTCTGTCAATTCCGGTCGGAACAAGATTGGTTTTTATATTCTGTAAAAATACACAGAAATGTCAGGCATACCAAATTGTTGATGACGGAGTATCGAGGGGAGGCCTCGGACTCGAAACACACGCGGGAAGCGCACGCACGGGCACACGGGACACGCTCACGGGGCACGAAAACGCACCGACGCGGCCGGAAAGCGGTGGGGACGCTGGCGCGGCAGGGAAGCGGCGCGCGCGGGTTGTCGCGCAGGCGGGGAGCCTCTGGCAGGCGGCGTACGGCCGGCGAGGGCGCTGGCGGGCGGCGAACGCGCGACGGCACGTGGAGGGCGCTTGCGAGCCGGGGGGGGGGGGGGCGCACAACGCTGTCGCGCGGCACGACGCAGACGTGTGCGTGGGGCGGGGGCCGATGGCTACTGGTCGGCGTCGGATAGCTGCGCGGACTGGCGGCTGATGGCCGGCGGCGGGAACGCGGCCGAAAATGGCTGTGGAGCGATCGGCGGGCGGCAGCGCGTCTCGGAAACACTCTGATTGGGGTGTCGGATCGACCGGGGCGGCGCGGGGAGCGTCGGGATGGGATCGGTTTCAAAATCGGAGGGGTGTGGGAGGAGAAAGGAATGAGTTTGTGAAGGTGGAAGGGAGATGTTCTATGGAGAAGTAAGGGTTCTGAGTATTTGTTTCTGCACGTATGAGTGCAGATCCGGAAGTGGGGGTCTCCACGCGGGTAGCCGGGAGGACGAGGTTCGTGGGTGGAATGGGTTAGTCTAACGGGTTAAGTGAAATGGGTTTGGTTTCGGGTTGGTAGCTAATGGGCTTAAGTTATTGGGCTAAGAGACTGGGTTTAATTAAAGCTAAAAGAAATAAAATGCTCATAACTATTATTTATCCAAAAAGCGTTATAAAAATCCATATATACATAATCTAAAGTTATAGGTTTTACACTACATTATGAGTATGATTATTATATCAGTCAAACCGTAAAGTAAGTGTCGTTATTTGATACAGAGGATAGTAAATCAGATAGAATAAGAATATGAATTGGACATCAGTAAGTAAATAAGACTCAGGAAGTTAAAAAGGTTTAAAATTCAGGGTACTATTCGGATGTTTTGGATGTCCTTCCATGTATTTTTTCTTTTTGTATCCTTCTTTTAAAGTGATGGATATGAGATATCAATATTTGTTGAAAAATATAGATACAGAGTCATCAATATTTCTTTTACGACATACTCATTAATAATAATCTATCCGTAATATTAATAATTTACAAGCATTTTTATTATAAAACCTATGGTCTCAATTAGGAAACTACAATCTATCTATTCCGGAATTGACATAGCTTTATTCTGTCAATTCCGGTCGGAACATGATTGGTTTTTATATTATGTAAAAATACACAGAAAGGTCAGGCTTACCAAATTGTTGATGACGGAGTACCGAGGGGAGGCTTCGGACTCGAAACACATGCGGGAAGCGCACGCACCGGCACACGGGACACGCGCATGGGGAACGAAAACGCACCGACGCGGCCGGAAAGCGGGGGGGGGGGGGGGGGTGGGGGGCACTTGCGCGGCCGGGAAGCGGCGCGCGCGGGTTGCCGCGCAGGCGGGGAGCCTCTGGCAGGCGGCGTATGGCCGACGAGGTCGCTGGCGGGCGGCGAACGCGCGGCGGCACGTGGAGGGCGCGCGCGAGCCGGGGGGGGGGGGGCACACAGCGCTGTCGCGCGGCACGACGTGGGCTTGTGCGCGGGGCGGGGGCCGGCGGCTACTGATCGGCGTCGGATGGCTGCGCGGTCTGGCGGCTGTTTGCTGGCGGCGGGGACGCTGCCGGAAATGGCTGTGGAGCAATCGGCGGACGGCGGCGCGTCTCGGAAACATTCTGATTGGGGTGTCGGATCGACCGGGGCGGCGCGGGGAGCGTCGGGATGGGATCGGTTTCAAAATCGGAGGAGTGTGGGAGGAGAAAGGAATGAGTTTGTGAAGGTGGAAGGGAGATGTTCTGTGGAGAAGGAAGGCTTCTGAGTATTTGTTTCTGCACGTATGAGTGCAGATCCGGAAGTGGGGGTCTCCACGCGGGTAGCCGGGAGAACGGGATTCGTGGGTGTAATGGGTTAGTCTAACGGGTTAAGTGAAATGGGTTTGGTTTTGGGTTGGTAGCTAATGGGCTCAAGTTATTGGGCTAAGAGAATGGGTTTAATTAATGCTAAAAGAAATAAAATGCTCATAACTATTATTAATCCAAAAAGCGTTATAAAAATCCATATATACATAATCTAAAGTTATAGGTTTTACACTACATTATGAGTATGATTATTATATCAGTCAAACAGTAAAGTGTCGTTATTTGATACAGAGGATAGTAAATCAGATAGAATAAGAATATGAATTGGACATCAGTAAGTAAACAAGACTCAGGAAGTTAGAAAGGTAAAAACATAAAACTTATGGTTTTAAAATTCAGGGTACTATTCAGATGTTTTGGATGTCCTTCCATGTATTTTTTCTTTTTGTATCCTTCTTTTAAAGTGATGGATATGAGATATCAATATTTGTTGAAAAATATAGATACAGAGTCGGATTACAATCAGATTACTTTTATTTTATTTGTTAACTCTCTACTCATATGCCATTTATTTACCCAAGCAATTCGATGATTAGAGCCTACGTAATGAAAAATAAGAATATCGAAGGTCATCACTTATGTAAATAATAATGACTAGTTACTGTATCATGTACAATACTTCCATTTTATTAACACTCACTATTTGAGATCAATTACTTTTTCATTCTATCTTCCTAGTTAATCTTCTTCACAACTTCCTCTTTGTAACTTCACTTAAATAGCAAAGAACACCGTCCAAATCATGATTTATCTAAATTATTACTTTGCAAATACCACCTATAATAACTAGAAATCAATTATTAAAATATCTAATGGTTATATAATCAGAACTTATTTTCCTAATCAATCTAGTACATGTCTCGTTCATAAGGTGAAAGACTAGAACTTTGACCTCTTGCATAGGGCTGATTAGAAAAGATTTAGATCATAGAGCTTGTCTAATTGTCAGTATAAGGGTCTGCCTGGTGGTAATGGTATTTTCATCGGTTTTGGGAGGTTTTTTTTAGCTGCCTGACTATGAAGTGTTTAAAAAACTTTGCTTGGTAATTTTTTGAGTCACTGGCTTTGGTTGGCTCAAAAATTCTCAAAACTAATGTAGTATAATTTTGGGTGTATTTATAAACATCCCAAATCGGAGTGTTGAGGATTTTTCTTTCAATTTTGCTTGGAAAGAAAATTATCACCGGCTTTGGAGTGTCCTCCTTTTCTGAGAGAAGGGTATGACGTGAACTTTTCGCTCAAGAGTTTCAATCCCGCCTTCACCTGCTTCAGCCTCTGAAGCGGAGTGTTGGGGATTTTTTCTTTCAATTTTGGGTGTATTTATAAACATCCCAAATCGGGGTGTTGAGGATTTTTTCTTTCAATTTTGGGTGTATTTATAAACATCCTAAATCGGCGTGTCTCAAATATTCTCACTGGCTTTGGAGTGTTGAGGATTTTGGGTGTATTTATAAACATCCCAAATCGGAGTGTTGAGGATTTTTTTCTTTCAATTTTGGGTGTATTTATAAACATCCGGTAATTTTTTGTGCTGCTGCTGTTGATGGGAGACTTTAATGCCCTACGTTTCAGTTATGAAAAAATGGAAGGTCGGCGTGTCCTGCAAGATTTCCAAAGTTGCCTTCTGCGATCTGGTTTGCAGGTGGTGGAGAGAACTGGTCATATTTGGTCTTGGCATAATAAGGCTACCCACAAACGAGTTGCTTGCCAACTCGATCGTGCCTTGGGGAATCGAGAGTGGTTTACTATGTTCCCGGATGTGGTTGCTGAGTGCTTCCCAGCCGGCACGAGTGATCATTCGCCAGTTCGCATCCATCTATCGACGGTTGTCTCCCAAAAGGCACGTCCGTTCAGGTACAACAACAAATGGAACTGTATGCCGGGTTATGCGGAGGTTTTCCAGGCAGGTTGGGGCTATCCCGTTGAGAGAAATCCTCAATTCCGCATGGTTCAGAGGCTAAAGCGGGTGAAGGCGGGGTTGAAACTCTGGGCGAAAAGTTCACGTCATACCCTTCTCTCAGAAAAGGAGGGCCAACTTCGGGAGGCTCAGATAGCTTTGCAGGAGGACATTCTCAATGGCGACCTAGCAGCAGCGTGTCTGAAAAATTGAAAGAAAAAAAATCATCAACACTCCGATTTGGGATGTATTTATAAACATCCCAAATCGGAGTGTTCACGTCTTTCAATTTTGGGTGTATTTATAAACATCCCAAATCGGAGTGTTGAAGATTTTTTCTTTCAATTTTGGGTGTATTTATAAATATCCTAAATCGGCGTGTCACAAAAATTCTCACTGGCTTTGGTGTTGAGGATTTTTTAGCTGGCTGACTATGAAGTGTTTAAAAAACTTTGCTTGATAATTTTTTGTGCCGCTGCTGCTGATGGGAGACTTTAATGCTTTACTTTTCAGTCATGAAAAAGTGGGAGGTCGGCGTGTCCTAGAAGGTGTCCTGCAATATTTCCAAAGTTGCCTTCTGCGATCTGGTTTGTAGGCAGTGGAGAGAATTGGTCATATTTGGTCTTGGCATAATAAGGCTACCCACAAACGAGTTGTTTGCCAACTCGATCGTGGTTTGGGGAATCGAGAGTGGTTTACTATGTTCCCGGATGTGGTTGCTGAGTGCCTCCCAGCCGGCACGAATGATCATTCACCAGTTCGCATCCATCTATCGACGGTTGTCTCCTAAAAGGTACGTTCGTTCAGGTACAACAAAAAATGGAGTTGTATGCCGGGTTATGCAGAGGTTTTCTAGGAAGGTTGGGGCTATCCCATTGAGGGAAATCCTCAATTTCGCATGGTTCAGAGGCTGAAGCCGGTGAAGGCGGGGTTGAAACTCTGGGCGAAAAGTTCACGTCATACCCTTCTCTCAGAAAAGGAGGACCAACTTCGGGAGGCTCAGATAGCTTTGCAGGAGGACATTCTCAATGGCGACCTAGCAGCGGCGGAGCAGGACATGTGTAAGGAAGTCGGGGCGCTTCGTACACTGGAAGAGATCGAGCTGGCTCAACGAGCCAAGTGCAGCTGGCTATGGGATGGCGACGAATGCTCCAAGTTCTTCTATGATATCATCCAGGCTCGTCAACATCGCAGTCATATCTCTAAGCTATATGGGATTGATGGCCAGGAGGTGGTTACCGCAACTATACTACAGGAAGAAGCAGTCAGGTACTATACTGAGCTTTACAATCAAACTATCTATCTATCTGACTTTCCGGGTATTGTTTGCAAGAGGCTGGTTACCCCTCGGGGTAACAATGTACTTCTGGTACTAGTGACTATGGAGGAGATTGAAGCTATTGCACGTCATGCGGATCCGAATAAATCTCCTGACCAGATGGCTTTGGGAGTCAATTTTTTAAAGTCCACTGGGATATTCTGAAAGAGGAGGTGCTGGAGATCGTCAGAGATTTCCTCGACAAGGCAAGCTGCTTAAGGAGCTCAACCACACTTTTCTGACACTTATACCGAAGAAGGAAGGAGCGACGTCTCTTAGTGATTTTCGTCCTATCTCCTGCTGCAATTTTATCTACAAAATTATCACTCATCTGATGTGCAGACGTATGGAGCAGATTATGCAGGGCCTGGTGTCTAGTAACCAAGCGGCTTTTGTGAAAGGGCGGTCTATTGCTGATAACAGTCTTCTTGCCCATGAGATGATCCGGGACTTCAACAAACTGGGAGGAGATAAAGTGTGTGTCAAGTTGGATCTGAGGAAGGCATATGATTCTGTCAACAGGGAGTTCGTGTGCCACATTATGCTTGCTATGAGTTTTGACCGTTATTGGGTGGATAGGGTCCGGGTCTGCATTTCCACTCCCTCTTTCTCTGTCCTTGTCAGGGTCAGCCGTATGGCTTCTTCGGCAGTTCTCGAGGACGTCGGCAAGGGGATCCGCTTTCGCCATACCTTTTCACCTTGTTCATGGAGTTCTTCACATCGCTCTTGGATGTGGCGGTCTATAGAGGCCAGATCACCCCACTGTACAAACGGGTGCATCCTCAGGTATCCCATCTTATCTATGCGGATGACCTGCTGGTCTTTCTGGTTCCTTCGCGGCGTGGGATTATGGCTTTGAACGGGGTCATGGAACAGTTTGGCTCTTTGACTGGTCTGCAGCTGAACAAGGAAAAGTGTATGGCCTACTTCAACAAGCACTGTCAGTAGAAGAAAGAAAATGTGCTACTTCTTGGTATTGAGAATGGGGAGTTACCGGTCAAATACTTGGAAATCCCGTTATCTATTATCAACTACGCCAGAGAGACTGAATGCCAAAGTCTGGTTGACTACGCTCAGCGACGGCGGGAGAGGTGGCATGCCCAGAGCTCGTCTTTTGGAGGGCGCATCGAGCTAGTCCGATTCGTCATCTATGCCATTGCTCGATTCTGGTTGCAGACTCTCATGTTGCCGTCTGCGACCATTAGTAAAATAGAAAGACTATGTGCCAACTTTATCTGGAGAGGAGGCCTACACTCTATAGGGTGGCCGACTCTATGCAGACCTCGGGATGAGGGAGGTGTCGGCCTACAGTCCTTGCGGACTCTACGCGATACGGCGAGAGTTAGACAAGCTTGGCTATTTCTCGTCCAGGACTCCTTGTGGACGGTATGGATGAAGGGGAGGTATATGAAGGACCAGTCCTTTTGGGAGATCCGAGTCAATAGCAATGACTCTGTTACTTGGAAGAACCTTCTCTCCCATTAGACTACTTTGAAGGGACTTATCTCCAGATCAATCTCAAATGGAGAGTCTACTGAACTGTGGAGGGATCCTTGGATCAACCATATGAGCTTGACGGATCGAGTTGGTAGGCAAGCGATACCAATGGCGGAGAGGAGGGCCGAGTGAGCGCTATTCTTTGGGAGGGTGTGTGGCGAGCGGACCTTCATCCTATGACGAGACAGTTTCGACAGGATATTGAAGCGGTCCAGGCGGATACGGAGAGTATGGGTGGGGACCGATGGGTATGGACGGACGCCGGTTAGTATATCTTTTTCCAATCGATCGTGAACGCATCTCTTAGGGAGGTTCACCCTCCTATGGAGCTGGCTCAGATGGTATGGACCAAAGGGGTGGCCTCCAAAATGCAATTTTGCTTGTACAAACTTTATCTTGGGAAGTTGTTTACTCGGGACTGCCTAGTGAGGTTTGGTGTGCAGATTTCGTCACCTCTGTGCGAGTTATGCAAGCAAGACTATGAATCTATGGAGCACTTATTCTTTAGATGTTCCTTCTCATCATCCGTTTGACAACATCAATGTTCTCAGCTCAGCTTATAGACTCATGGCTCTCGAAGCTGGAGAGAGGAGGTGGCAAAAATCATAGCTGAAAGCAATCGAGGTTCCCAGTGGTACAAAACAATAAGGATTCGGATGGCGGCTGCGGTCTGGCATATATGGAAGGAGAGGAACAATAGAATTTTTGAGTTGGTGACAACGTCCACTATTGGGGTGATACATAATATAGATTTTGATGTAAAAGTGATGGAGAACTTTAAGTCTCCATCAAGATCTGTCTTGTAGACTTCTTACATTTTATATATAAAAAGTACCTTTTTCCCAAAAAAAAAAAACAACTACTACCAATAATACTACTATATTTCTTCTTTCTCGTCTTTGTTTCTCTTGAGATTATCCCATCTGACTGCTACTTCCTTATTGTGAATTTTTTAAATTTTATTTTTAATTTCTGGATTCAACTGCATGAAAGGTGAATGGATTCATCACATTATTATATGCCAAAACAAAATTATCAGAATTAATTATAAGAGAGAAGAATTTTTTTGGGAGGATTTTTGTTTATATATGGGAATATAAGTAATTTTATTGTTTTAAAAAACCTTCAGAACCGCTCGTTAATGAATTAACAAAATCGTGTTAGTGTTAGATTGGTTTAAAAGCTGCTACTTAAAACCGCAAAAAATCGGACCCTCGTTACCGGTACTTTAAAAACACCTCATAACCGCTACCCCAACAATTGTCAATCACACCCTAAAGTATCTCAAAATTGATGTAATCATGAAGTTTGTTTTGATGACCCTTGAGGAAAAGATAAACTTATACTGCAAAGCTAAGAGGATTGATGAAGTGAACTTCCTTTCATCATAGTTCATTTTGAGAGAAAGGATTGTGTTGCGGGCATTTCTGATGGCAAGAATGACAATATAACATGCACCATTATTGGAGTGGCAACACAACTAGGTTGCACAGACACAGACATGGTACAGACATGATACAAATTTGAGGTATAGCCATTTTTCTGCAAAAGTTAGGATACTGGTACGACATGAATGTGGCGCACACACACTCTGTTCCAAAAAGTTATAGAAAGGCTATAGTGCAAAGATATGTTGCTCTTTCACATCTCACTTATGTGTGGCACGATCACGACCATGCCAAAATACTTTCAGCCTGTTTTGGGTCCCTTGGGGCTAGACATGGGTTAATCATTCCCACCAGGAGTCTTCAGAAAGTATTGTATCTGGTACAGATACAGATACAGACACTGTGCTCTAGAAGAGTATCTATGCAACTAACAACATGATGATATTGTTGGTGGGAGCAGGTTATGTCGATGTGGATTTGGTAGATAACTATATAGTTTTTGACGGAGTGGGAGTGTTGGTAATGACGTAGAGGTTCGTGGCAAAGAAGCAACAAGTAGTAGTCATGTTTCAGGTGTACATGTGAGTTGGTGCCGTTTGTTGTCATGGTGTGCTATGACAAAAGACAGAAAAATATACTGGGAGATGGAGGAAAGCTTTCGCCCTTTAAGATGTCAACGATCATACTGGTGATCCAAGTTGAAAGAGAGAGTGTTAATTTTTCAGTAAAAGATCGTTTCAGCTTTGCTTAGTGCCCTTGGCTCAATTATCTACTTCTCCATACGGTTATTACTTTTTCGAAAAAGTAACATGAGAAAACCTATAAAAAAAAGTAATTTTGAGGACGAATTTTTTGTAATTTACTACTATTTATTTTAAATATTTTTAATAATAAATTTTCTTTAAACAAATTATTCCATGTATTTTTTTTTTTCTTGTTATTATTATTATTATTATTATTATTATTATTATTATTATTAATTTCACTTAAACCCTTTTCCTTAAGAATATAATTTTGCAAACAAGACCCTTGCAAATTTTACAATTTGCAACTTACCATGACACCTTAGTATCCAAGTGTGTACATGCATGTTTAGGCAAGGGTAACACGGTAATCTTACCTAAAGACATAATGATGAGGTTTTGGATATTTCTTGGTTAAAAAGAAGAAAAAAAAGGCTATTTAGAGAAGGAAAGAGAGGGAGCTCATACTCCATCCTCTCCATCCCTTCTCTCTCTCAATCCCTTCTCTCCACCATCTTTCACTCTCTTTCCCCTCTCTCTACTTCCGCCGCTGTGCTGCTCTTGCTGCTATTTTGCGGCTGCTGCTGTGTCGCGGTACTGTCGGCGTTCACTGTCGTGTGCCTCCGGCCGGCTGGCTTCCCTCCATCACCACCATCATTATCTTCATCTCCATCATCACCACCATCATCAAAATAAAAACCCTAACTCCTTTCTTCTAAAAAGAAAAAGGAAAAGAAGAAAAGAGAGTTGAGGAAGAAAAAAAAAATTAGTAGAGGAAGAAAAAGGAGAGTTGGAAAAGAAGATCCAAACCCTAAATTCCCAAATCAATTTTCTCAAGGCAAGCCCTCAACCTTTCTCTCTTTATTTTGATTTCTAAATTCTATATTCTTCAAATTTCGTGTAAAGCAATTTGATGTTCAGGTATTTATTCAATTTTAAGTATATACTTGTGATATTCTAGAATGAAAAAAAAAATAGAAAAAGAAAGAAATCTATATAACCTAGGGTTATGACACCGACATACGGAAAGTTTAGACTCTTGCGATATGTAGTTGTGATAGGTATTGGTTTCGATTGGGAGTTGTAGTGTTTGCTTAGGTAATCATATACTAATTAATGAATTTACTAATGGCTTGATTATTGACAACTATATATATATATATATATATATATATTTATATATATATATATATATATATATATATTTATATATATATATATATATATATATATATATACTGATGGAATCAGTTGTGCCCAATACTTTGTATAAATATACTTATGTGCCATACCATATTTAGTATCAGTTAGGCTATATATGTGTGTGCGTATAATATTATTTACCAAGCCTAACAGAATAAGGCAACTCGTGGGGTACTAAGAAAATGTCAAGTTTAACTACGGGTGACCGTTGTCCGGAAGTAGAATTCGGATTTATTACCAAATGAATTATCTTAGAAATGGAATTTTTTTTGACATCAAAGGAAAAAGAATCCTAAGGATATTACTATAAGGATATCCAATTGGTCGTATCGGTCCAAAATCTGACTTTTAGTTCAAGAAGAACCTAAGGATTTATAAATTTAACATGTAATGGGGTTATGAATGATCAGTATGGCATTTTAGGTTAAGAAAGACCTAATACTCTAACAAGGATATGTTTGGTTAAATGATATTAGGATGTTTTGGTCCAAAAGTGGACAATAGGATTTCTTCGGTCAACTCAAACAAGAAATTCATCACATATGTATATTTGAAATTAACAATTTGACTTTCCTAAATAGAAAAACCTAGGTGAATTAGAAGAGTTTAAATAGTATATAGTTGTCTTAGGCGTAACGGTCTAAAATTTTAGTATTTTAGCCATTTAGGATAAATTTAGTTTAAATTCAGCATATATCGCAACGCATGATTTCATTTGTATATTAGTTTGTGTTTGATTAATAGTGTTTAATTCTTAATCAAGTGCTTGAATACTTAAAACGATCAATACCTTAAATCATGATATTGAATGATGTATGCTCGTATATGTTTAAATCTCGCTGCGTTATGAATTTTGATTTCTGTTTTGAAATTGTGCATTAGTAACAAATAATTGTTAGTTTCTTGTTTAGTATAACATATTTGGAGCAATAGCTAAATTGCTAAGGTATATATATAAGCTTGCTAAGAAAAATTCTCTTTTTAGCTATTATTGATTTTGTCAATATATATATATATATTTGTTGAGTTGTTCCATCGAAAGGGTCGGTGTACCAGGGGAAATGCTACGGAGGGTTGCTCTACGTGGTTTCGTATATAAATTTTAAAAATTTCTGGATCCTTTCTATATATGCATAATCCCTAGCATACATCTCATTTTATTCCTCCTCTCCTCTCCAAAGAAAAATCCATTACCATCATTCAAAACATCACCTTTCCATTCCTTCCTTACAACCGAACCACTGCCACCTCTGTCGTCCAGCGTCGCAGCCCGTCCGGCCGGCCTCCTCCCCTGCCGACCTCTAGTTCCACCTCCTCCTCCTTTGTGATCTCCTTCCCCCACTCTAGGTATAACACTTCCTTCCATATTTTTCTTCTAATTTTAAATTTATGTCAGATTTTATGATTCCAAATTTGTGGAATAGGGGAAGAATATAGGGAAAGAAAAGAATCAATTTGAATTTTGAGAAACTCTAGGTTTTGCTCAAAACAAGGCAAGTCCTCCTCCCAAATCTCTTTCCTATTTCAATTGCTATTTCCAAATAGGGTTTAATTATTTCCATTTGATCTATATGATTTTTTTGTTACATGTATTCTTGTTTTTAGGAATAGAAATGGTGCCTCATGAAATAGGGGTTGTTTATTTAACAAGTATTGTTAATTAACATTCACGCATTGGAGTAAAAATTCTAGACCTATACATTACAAAATAAATACTTGTTTGTTACTTTATCTATTATGTGTAAATTGGAATTATTATTGTATTTCTAACAAAGTTGTGATTTTAAATCCAAGTAGCATAAATAAAAGAGGAATTGCAAATAGTGACTTCTGGACTTGAAATGTAAGAAAGAGGGTAATTGCAATTAAATAAATAAGATAAGTTTGCTCGAGTGCTAAGGTAATTAGTTATATATATATATATATATATATATATATATATATATATATATATATATATATACACACACACACACTTGCATGTGATTCCGTTATTGAGATGTACCACCGAAGGGGTCGGCGTACCCGGGGAGATGCTACAGAGGGTTGCTCCGGTCTTGTATATAAATTTTAAAAATTTCTGGAGCTCGAAATACGAAGGAGACTGTGCCGAAATTTTTAAGAAATTCAGAAGTTTCCAAGTTTTTCGATATCCATAAGATATCGTTATACTAAACCCTAAATTTTACGATACAATATTTTAGTTAGTGACAAGCTCCCGATAACTCTTATATAAAAATGTTTAGGGGACGAATAGTAAGAGTCCAGGACGCGTGGGACATGGACACCAGTCATGTAAGAGAAACTCAATTTAAGTTTCAATATTTTCTGCTCTGTATAATTGGATGAAAGTTCTTCCTAAACTTGTATTTCCATATTTCATGATTCTCCCAAGATTGGGATAGAATATATGCTTTTAAGCAATACTTGATTATTGAAATTTTGAAGAAGATGCATATTAAGATTTGAGATGAAATACAAATCAGTGCTAATACAAGATAATAGAATAGGAATGTTTGTAGTTTAGGTTAGTGCATTGGGTGGAAGAGAACAATTAGATCACATCCGAAATCACGGCAATATAATAACAACAAAAACTAGTCAGTAAGAGGTTTCTGCATCGTAAGGCCATACAATGTTGGGGGTGAGGTTTAGTTCACCAAGAGAGATTTCGGATTCCATAAATTCTTGAATCAAAATAAGAATTTAAGTTTACAAGTTACAATTATTTTTACTCACATGATGTGAGGGGTCGGATTCTAAGCACTGTGCCACTGAGACACCACCTGTTCCCTGGTCACGGAATTATTGTCGGAAAAATATGATGATTGTGATCCAAATGTGTTCTCTAAATTGCATCATCATATAAGAAACTTGTTCGTGATTGTAATAGTGACTTAGGTTGTGTTGAATGATTGAACGCTTAGAGATCACTAGAATAGGACCTAGATAGAGTGTAATTTCAAGTTCACACTATAATATTTTCCTAAAATTTAAATAAACCAACTTTTATCTAAGAGGAAGTAATCTCTAACTATGTTTTTTTTCTCGTATCATATTTTTATATTCTTATCGTTCTTAACCGAGGACTTATTTGTCGTTTTGATGACCTAGTATTGTTCACTAGGGGTGATGAAGCTCCAAGAGAGATTTTACCTTTGTACAACATAGATGAAGTCGACGAATGATCGAGTACAGTACAAGAATGTAGCAATAACATTTTGTAGCTGTCAACTTATGTAAATTAAAGGTTTTGAGAGTACTTACTAGTATGTAGTGTACTTTTATAAAACAATTTACTATAATAGTTAAGGTTTGGTTAAATAAAAGTGTGTTTAGTATTACCTGGATTTCTATCCTAGAATATTACATACAACAATCACGAATACGGGTACATATGTATTCGTATGGTGTGTTGCTTGGAGATGTTATATACTCGGCTCACCATATTCTGAGAGCGGGATGTGACACATCTTTTAGTGGTGGTCCATGTAGGTCTCGAAAAATAAAGAACCTAGGATAGGATGTAGATCTACCTTTTAGAAACCTATATAGGTTAAGCTTAAACTCTAAGTTTTGTTCTTTAGAAGTCTAGAAAGAACCTAAGGATGGAAATGCGGAGCAATATCGAAAGAGGAACATAAGAGAGAGATGCATATACTTGAAGAATGATTATTAAGAATAGTTGATACGGTCTATATTTTATTGGAATTTATGTCTAGTCACACTTGCACCTAAGAATAAAAGACTGTTATTTTCACATTCATAGTTGTATTGAAATATATTTGAGGTTACTGATTTGAAGTTTCTTGGGTGTAGATCATGACTCGTTTTATGCTTGTACGATTTTGGGGAATAGCATGCGAAGTCTTTATAGGTATTAACGCTCTGTGAAAAGGAGATGACAATTAGCTCCATGACAGTTGATGATGGTTTATGGGGTACATTATGAGGTTAACTAACCAGTAGTCTCAGATATAGCAGATGGAAACGAAGTATACTTTAACCAGATGAATTACTACATACTTATCGAGGCTCAGCCACCTGCAGATCTCGGCTCAAATAAGGATGATTATGATGGTACTCTACAAGAATGACAAGACATTCATCCTGAGGCAGCTATCCTCAGGATTGGACTGATGTTTATCTAGAAGTTCTGTTGTTAAGGAATGTTATGTAAATACCTAGGGCTAGTAAATCTATTGTAAATAAGGAGGATATTTTGTCTGTTGTACTTCATTTTGTAAAACAAAATATGTAAATAGTGGCTGGGGTGTAAGTAGTAGTAGGAATCTAAATTGTATGCTTCATTTTGTAAAACAACTGCATGATCCAAGCAAAAATATACTATTTACATTCCTACCACTATTTACACCCAATCCACTATATACATCTGTTATTTTACAAAATGAAGTACAACAGACAAAATACCCTCCTTATTTACAATATAGACTTATTAGTTCTAGGTATTTATATAACCTTCCTTAGCAACACAACTTCTAGATAAACATAGTCTAATCCCGACGATAGTTGCCTCAGGATGAAGCTCCTGTCATTCTTGCATAGTACCATCATAATTATCCCTATTTGAGCCGAGATCTGCAGGTGGTTGAGCCTTGATAAGTATGTAGTAATTCATATGGTTAAAGTATACTTCGTTTCCATCTGCTATATCTGAGACTACTGTATAGTTAATCTCATAATGTACCCCATAAACCATCATCATCTGTCATGGAGCTAATTGTCATCTCCTTTTCACAAAGCGGTAATATCTATTAAGACTTCACATGCTATTCCCTAAAATCGTATAACGCGTAAAACGAGGCATAATCTACAATCAAGAAACTTCAAATCAGTAACCTCAAATATATCTCAATACAACTCATTTTCAAAAAACGGTAATATCCATTAAGACTTTGCGTGATATTCCCCAAAATTGTATAAGGTATAAAATGAGGCATGATCTACACCCAAGAAACTTCAAACAAGTAACCTCAAATATATCTCAATACAACTATGAATGCGAAAATAACATTCTTTTATTCTTAGGTGCAAGTGTGACTAGAAATAAATTCCAATAAAATGTAGTTGTATCAACTATTTTTAATAATCATTCCTCAATTATATGCATCTATGTCTTATGTTCCTCTTCGATATTGTTTCGTATTTCCATCCTTAGGTTATTTCTAGACTTCCTAAAGAACAAAATTTAGGGTTTAAGCTTAACCTATATAGGTTTCTAAAAGCTAGACCTATATCATATCCTAGGTTCTTTATTTTTCGAGACCTGCATGGACCACCACTAGAAGACGTGTCATGCCCCACTCACAGAATAAGGTGAGCTGGGTATGTAACAACATCTTCAGGCTACGCATCATACGATTACATCTGTACCCGTATTCGCGATTGTTGCCTGTAATATTTTAGGATAGAAATACATGTAATACTAAACACACTTTTATTTCAGTAAACCATAACTATTATGAGTAAACTGTTTTATAAATGTACAACACATACTAGTACTCTCAAAACCTTTAATTTACATAAGTTGACAGCTACAAAATGTTATTGCTGCATTCTTGTACCGTATTCGATCATTCGTCGACTTCATCTATGTTGTACAAAGGTAACATCTCTTCTGGAGCTTCATCACCTCTAGTGAACAATACTAGGTCGTTAAAACGACATGTAAGTCCATGGTCAAGAACGATGAGAAAATAAAAATATGATATGAGGAAAGAACATAGTTGGAGATTACTTCCTCTTAGATAAAAGTTGATTTATTTAAATTCTAGGAAAATATTATAATGTGAACTTGAAATAACACTCTATCTAGGTCCTATTCTAGTGATCTCTAAGTGTTCAATTATTCAACACAACCTAAGTCACTACCACAATCACGAATAAGTTTTCTATATGATGATGCAATTTAGAGAATACATTTGGATCACATTTATTCTACTTTTTTGACAGTATTCCCGTGACCAGGGATCATGTGGTGGCACGGTGCTTAGAATCCGGCCCCTCACATCATGTGAGTAAAAATAATTGTATCTTGTAAACACTTAAATTCTTGATTTGATTCAAGAATTTCTGGAATCCGAAATCTCTCTTGGTGAGCTAAGCCTCACCCCCAACATAGTATTGCCTTACGATGCGGAAAACTCTTATTAATCAGTTTTTGTTATTATATTACAGGAATTTCGGCTGTGATCCAATTGTTCTCTCCCACCCAATGCACTAACTTAAACTACAAACATTCCTATTCTATTATCTTGTATTAGCTCTGCTTTGTATTTCATCTCAAATCTTAATATGCCAATATGTATCTTTCTTTAAAAATTCAACAATCAAGTAAGTATTGCTTTCAAGCATATATTCTATCCTAATTTTGGGATACAAGTTTAGGAAGAACTTTCTTCCAATTATTCAGCGCAGAAAACATTGAAACTTAAATTGAGTTTCTCTTACGTAACTGGTGTCCATGTCCTACGCATCCTGAACTCTTATTATCCGTCTCCTAAGCATTTTTATATAAGAGTTATCGGGATCTCGTCACTAACTAAAATATTGTATTCTAAAATTTAGGGTTTAGTATAACGATATCATATGGATATCGAAAACTTGGATAACTCCCGAATTTCTTAAAAAATTCGGCAGTCTCCTTTGTATATCGAGCTCTAGAAATTTTTAAAATTTATATACGAGACCCAGAGCAACCCTCCGTAGCATTTTCCCTGGTACGTAGACCCCTTCGGTGGAACATCAAAACACCATAGAATATATATATATATATATATATATATATATATATATATAAACTTAGAGTCTAAGGCTCCCTAGCCTAGTGGTAGGGAGGGGGGCTCACTCGTGGGAGGTCACGAGTTCGAGCCCCCCTAGCGCGGGGCGGCTGGGTGGCCACCGGGTGGTCACGGTCCCGGGCTGGGCCCTTTGTTCGGACTGGCGGGTGGCACCGCCCTTTGTTCGGACTGGCGGGTGGCGGTGCCACGGCCCGAACGTGGTGGACATATATATATATATATATATATATATATATATATATATATATATATATATATATAGAACTCGAGCAAGCTTATCTTATTTATTTAATTACAATTGTCCTCTTTTGTACATTTTAAGTTCAGAAATCACTGTTTGTACTTTGTATTGCTCTTTTGTTTATGCTAATTAGATTCAAAATCACAACTTTGTTGGAAATACAATAATAATTCCAAGTTACACATAATAGATAAAAGTATCAAACAAGTATTTATTTACTAACAATACTTGTTAAATAAACAACCCCTATTTCATGAGGCACCATTTCTATTGCTAAAACTAGAATACATGTAACCATCCTTGGAATGACTCTAATATAAACAATCAACTTATAAATGCACACAATTCCTAATCCAAAAATGAATGTATCATATACTATCTTTAGGAAACATATAGTCTATAACTTGAAATTTGATACTAAGTTTATCCTAATATCCGACGTCTATAAATACTTATTCTTAGCTAGTAATAATAATATCTTACACTAAATAAGTGTATTTTTAAAATCTGGACATAATTAGATATCTAAAAAATATATGTATGGAAATACTAGGTTTCCTATCAATCTCAAAAATCTAAGTTAGCTCAAATGTAGTCTAACATTACAAGTATCATGAACTATGTTTCCATGATACCATTTGTGTAAAACCATGATTCCTTATTATTTTTGACTGGCCACAAGACTATGGTTAAAGAAAATATACTAGTGAAACGTGTTTCCCCCCTTTTTTCTTTTCTTTTTTACTATATGTTTTGAATCAATTTGGATTTGATATACATATATGTTAGATCAGATTGAATCCAGTTACTTGCTCTTGTTTGACGTAGATTTCAATAGTTAGATTCATTCCATAATTGTCTCCATTTGAAGGCTTGCTATTTACATGCTTTCTACATATATGTCAGATCAGATTGAATCCAGTTACTTGCTCTTGTTTGACGTAGATTTCAATAGTTAGATTCATTCCATAATTGTCTCCATTTGATCTGGCTTTGGTGCTCGATTTACATGGTTCCTATGATTGTTCCTGTGATTGGCTTTGGTGCTCGATTTGGGTCGTGAAACCAATTCATGAGTTGTTTTGCAAATGTATTAATTTGAAATAGGACTTAAATAATAACTAAATTCATGAGTTGTTTTGCAAATGTATTAACTTGAGGAGATTGTTCCTGTGCTTTCTTTACTACTTGGACTTAAATAATAACTAAAAGTATACATATGCATGAGTAATAACAACTATAAGTTTCCAACAAGAGCAACAATAATCATAACAATTCTTCAAGCCTAATGTGTCCGGTTGTGTTTTATATGCTGTAGCAATGTATGAGAATATCCATAAATTGTGTCTAATAAAATTTTATCCTTTCCTCCTAGAGCTCATATTTATATATAGATAAAACAAAACAAAAAATCATATAGATCAATTGGAAATAATTAAACCCTATTTGGAAATAGCAATTGAAATAGAAAACAGATTTGGGAGGACTTGCCTTGTTTTGAGCAAAACCTAGAGTTTCTCTAAATTCAAATTGATTCTTTTCTTTCCCTTTGTTCTTCCCCTATTCCAGAAATTTGGAATCTTAAAATCTGACCTAAATTTAAAATTAGCAGAAAAAAAGGAAGAAGGAAGTGTTATACCTAGAGTGGGGGAAGGAGATCACAAAGGAGGAGGAGGTGGAGTTAGAGGTCAGCCGGGGAGGAGGCCGGACGGGCGGCATTGGCAGCGGTTCGGTTGCGAGGAAGGAATGGAAGGGTGATGTTTTGAATGATGGTAATGGAATTTTCTTTGGAGAGGAGAGGATGAAGAAAATGGGATGTTTGCATGTATAGAAAGATTGGGAGGTGTTAGAAATGAAGAGTAGGTGGGGAGATGACATGTAGAGGGGTGTGAAATTGTAGGAGGAGAAGAGGACAACAAGGCTGTTCTCTTGCTAATTCATGAAGGGAGAGGGTTGTGGGCTGGTGTTGGGGTCAGGGGAGAGACGGGTGGGTTGCCTCTCTCCTGATCCGATCGAAAATTTTTCTTTTCTTTTTTAAAAAATAAATTTCTAATTTATCCTTGTATAATATTTAATATTATAAATTTGTATATATTTATTTATCCTTGTATAATAGTTTATATATATATATATATATATATATATATATATATATATATATATAGGAGGGATCCGCATCTCCTTATTTTTTGCATCCCCAAGCATCTCTATGTTAACAACCGTTGGATGTTGTTTAAGTCATTTAATCTTAACCGTTGATTTGAACCATTCAAATCAATGGTTAAGATTAGATGACTTAAATAAAATCCAACGGTGGATAGCATGGGGATGCTTGGGGATATAAAAAATCGGAGATGTGGATCCTTCCTTATATATATATATATATATATATATATATATGTTGGTATATGTATTCCGATAAACAGTCCTGACACCAAGGAAAAATGAGGCCAAGGTTACTCAAATGATGAAAAAGAAGCAAGGGTTAAACCATAGAAGGATGGGCTATGATATAGTCTTGCATTTGGTTACTTAACATACATGATAAATTACGGAGAAAGACGACAAGAAAGAAAATAACATTAACATCTTCAAAAGGCTCTAATATTATCCATTAACCCTTGATCTATTTCCTGAACTTATACAAATTTGAAGCACAATCTAGGAAGCATGTACACTGAAAATTGGTGCAATGTCCCTGTTGTGCCTAGGAAGCACGGACACACTGAAATCGGTTCCATGTCAGTGTTGTGTTGTGTCGGACACGACACTGACTCCAAAATACAGTAGGACAGGCTGAAATCATGCCGTGCCTGAATCGTGTTCTATAGTGTGTGTACAACATAGCTCACTACCTTTTGACAGATCCAACTCACCCAAGCAAGTACAAGACTAGAGTCACTAGACCCTAAAAAAATTTATCACCAATAAGTAATTTGTTCTTGTGAATAGTGAGCATGATTACTTCTCTGGTAGATATTGAAACCACAACTGTTCCGATCTATTTTACATATTGACTAAATTCCATTATTGTCGTCGTGTTCAGAACCAGGAAGTTTTTCCAGCTGCTCAGGATTCCGCTTTTCTTGTGAGCATATCCAACAACTAAGAAAAATTAATGAAGCTTGTCTGAACTCTTGTAGCTGAAGATCTCCCTTCACATACATAAAGAGAAACCTAGTTGCTAATCTCTGTCGATTCTTCCACAACTTTGTTTGAGCTTGATATAAATGCCAATCATCCATTCTTTCTGTTTACGCTTTTATATGATTTTTAGTTATCTGTGATTTATGTATACTTTTTAGATAGTTACGTTTATTAGTATAAAGTAGTGTGAAGATGTACTTCCAATGTTTTATTATATCTTACATAAACCTGTAAACCTGTATCAAATAGGTATTGTAAGAGGTGTGGACCTCAAGAAAGATCTGGTCTATGTGATAACACCTGTTCCATTTTGCAACCTAAAGAAAGTTGATGTTCTTCTTCAAGGCTTTATTGAAGTACCTACTGCCTTTCTGCAGGTAATTTTCTCGTATTGTTATCTTGAAAGTAAAATAACGTGTCCATAATTTTGAGAGCATTCTCTTCCATTGCAATTTTTGCATCCCATTCATGCTTGACCTTTTTTCCTTCCATAAATTTCATAGAAAGAAATAGTAGACATTTGAAATAAGGTTTCAAAATATGGGTATTGGTTTTGGAGCCTTCTTATGAGTATCAATATCACGAATTTGATTCTCTTGATAGATTTTGTTCATAGTTCTTCGTTTTGGATAGTCAAAGATACCTAAAAATTATTAAAAACTAGAAAATATTTGGCACATGTATGCATAATTTTATCTACTATTTGTTATTTCTCCATAGCTGGTAGATGTAGGCATAATTTTATCTATTATTTGTTATTTCTCCATAGCTTGTAACGAAATGTTATTTAACAATAATGAATGTTCGCCTATGAAATATACTGTTTTTTTATTTACTTGTACATATTTCTAAACCAACAACAAATAGTTTTAAATTCAATAATATCAAGATAAATGAATATCGTGTATTCATAGACAACTTATATCAGCATCATCATCCAAGCTTTCTCCCATCATTAAGGGGTCGGCTATAGAGCATAAGAAGGCTCCATAAAAAAATTTGACTAAGTTTTATGATCGGTTGTCGACCTAACATGAACCCTCTGTGTTGGTGCCAAATTCC
Organism: Iris pallida; assembly: GCA_029216955.1. Lineage (NCBI taxonomy): Eukaryota > Viridiplantae > Streptophyta > Magnoliopsida > Asparagales > Iridaceae > Iris > Iris pallida. The sequence goes on from JANAVB010036823.1 coordinate 32,299, forward strand.
CGGCTAAGGTAGGCCATGTAATAAAACCTAGGTGGCTAGTTGTCAGATAGGTAGACCAAACTTTCGGGTTGCATTTTAAGCTCATGCAACCAAGGAGCACCCTTCAATTCCCCTAGACTACAAAGAGTCTAGACCAAGAGATGACATAATTTGCTATAGGGAATTGCTTTCATATCTACGACACATTACTCCAAAGAGTGATGGGATTTTATTGACAGATTGTTCTTTGGCATGACCAAATTATTGTGTTGATACTGTTTTTTTTTTCTTTTTTTCCATACTTCTCTTTTCCTTTTAAATCTTTTTAACAGATTGACCGGGAAAGATAGCTCTAATGTCAGTAATGTATCAACTAGTATCGGTCGTTATTCCTGGACGTCAGTATCAGATCATGCAAGCAAAAACTGATATGAGACTGATATGAGACGAACAATAATGCAAACTGTTATTTGAAGATTTCTTGATGAACCAAACAATTAAGTTCAAGGTTGTGAAAAGCGCTAGGCGCTAGTCGGACGGGCACCTTCCGCCTAGCGCCTAGTCCGCCTAGGCGGTTCAAAAAAATAAAAAGAATCCAAAAAAATCTACTAAAAATTACAGAAAAAATCTATAAAACCCCAAAACATGCCTAGGCGGGCGTCGGGGGTTCTAGGTGGGCACCTAAGCGGACATCGGACGGGCACCCGGCGCCTAGGCGCCTCCTAGGCGGCCGCCTTTTAGAACAGAGATTAAGTTATTTCATGCTATTCACTCACACACCATTGCCTGTCCATTATCGTGCTAAAGTCTTACTCGTTGCAGCTTATAAAAATTCATTGATTTTGTTATCTACTGCTTCAAGTTTTGAGTAATCATATTTTCTTCGTGGTTCTTGACACTCAAGCCTCCATTAAAATTGTTTTCTCGACAACATGACTAGGCTGAAATTGATAAAAGTTGACTAGAAAACTCTTTTTCTTATTACTCAATGATACCAGCAAAGGGCTTCGCTTGGTGTGACTTTAAGGCTTGTTGCTTGCATTATGGAGAATGCACATTCGAGTTGCGAAACCAGCATCTCCATATATATATATATATATATATATATATATTTTTTTTTTTTTGGAATAAGGGTGAATTTATTCCTCGCATATAGCGGAAAAGGTATTAGAGTACAACATCACAACTTTCCATGCCCCAATAAACTATTATGGGGCCATTACAGATACATCGAATTCTATATTATGTAGAATTCCAATAGGGGGGGTAGTCAAGCCCTCAAAGATACGTCTGTTCCGCTCCTTCCAGATGTGCCAAACAGACGCAGCAAGACGGACTCTGGCTCTTCTAGCCCACCTGGGATCCCGTCCTCTGTGATCTCGGATCCAGCTGAGGATGCTCCGAATGTCTCGGTCCATCCCCACTCCTCCTCTCAGCTGTGCACATTGCTCAGTCCAAATGTGCCAGGTCACCGGGCAACCAAAGAAGAGATGTCCCATGAATTCATCTGCATCAGTACATAGCACACATTTGGCATCCGGGATCTGCATCCCAAACCGGAGGAGTCTGTCTCTGGTCATCAATCTACCCCGGAGGAGGCGATAAGCACATAGTTGCATTTTCCGTGCAACTCCCTTGCCCCAAATGAAGTCCACCTCCTCAGCCTGGTCGTGGTGGGTCCGAACCAAATCATAGCAGCTACGAAAGCAGAATAGACCTGAACCTCCCCCCGTACCTGGGCCGGCCCAGCTCCATGAATCCTCCGTCTGGTTAGCGTCTATGGGAATGAGGTGAATCTCGGCTGCAAGCTGGCCAGTAAAAGGGTATCCCTCTGGCCTCCAAACTCCGTCCCTAATGATCCGGCTGCATGTGAGCCCCCTTCTCGCTTCCCTGTCCAGCTGTCCTCCCAATATCTCGAGCAGGGATCTGGAACCCAACCAAGGGTCAAGCCAAAGGTCGGTAGTCGTCCCATCCTTCATGCGCTTGCAGATAGCTGTCTGGAGTACCGGTCTACATCTCAGGATGGCCTTGAATGTGACCGAAAAATTGTTGTCTATCCTGCAGGTCCAGAAGTTGGTCCTCCGTAAGTATCTGCTAGCCATCCAGTCCGCCCAGAGCGACCCCCCCTTATGAATTTCCAGGCCATCTTCACACAAGCTGCCTTCCGAACCGCATGAAGAGGCCTCAACCCAACTCCTCCTTCCTCCCGAGGCCGACATAACTGATCCCAAGATATCGCATGTATCCCTCCCCTCCAGATGAAGTTAGCGCAAATAGCCTCCACCTTCCGAATAGTAGATGTAGGGATCTGGATCGACTGGAGCCAGAACATAGTGATGCCCGCAATGACCGACCGCACCAACTCAATCCGTCCCCCAAATGAAAGTCCCGCCGCTTGCCAGCCCTCCACTCTCTTCTGAGCAAAGTCCACCAAGCTATGACAATCCTGCTCTCGGGCATAGTTGACCGTAAGCGGGACCCCCAGGTATTTCACGGGAAGCTCGCCTCTGTCCACACCTAAGGCGAAGGCTCTCTCCTCCTGAAGTGTACACCGGGAGCTGAAGTAGACTCTGCTCTTCTCCCGGTTTAACTGGAGCCCTGATAGCCGCCCGAACTCCTCCATAATGTCAGAGAGCGCTCTCATTCCCCTCATGGAAGGCTGGAGTAGCACCAATAAATCATCAGAATAAATCAAATGAGATACAACAGGACTCACCAACCGAAAGAGGGGAACAATCCTCCCGCTATGCACTGCTATATCCATCATACTCGTGAAGTACTCCATCACCAAGGTAAAGAGATACGGGGAGAGGGGGTCACCCTGCCTCAACCCCCTGTTGCTACTAAAATAACCATGTGGCGTGCCCTGGATGAGGACAGAGAAGGTAGGGGAGCAGATGCACTCCCTCACCCTCGCAACCCATCTCTCGTCAAACCCCATGGCAAGCATCAAGTGGCACAGGAAGTCCCGATTGACCGTGTCATACGCTTTCCGAAGGTCAAGCTTCACACAAGCCTTCATCCCTCCCGGTTTGCTGAACTCCCGCACCATCTCGTGAGCAAGCAGACTGTGCTCCGCTATCGACCGACCCTTGATGAACGCTGCTTGGTTCTGGGACACTAGACCCTGCATAATCCCCTCCATACGCCTGCACATAAGATGAGTGATAATCTTGTAAAGGAAATTACAGCAAGCTATGGGTCTAAAGTCTGCAAGTGAGGTCGCTCCTTCCTTCTTAGGAACCAGAGTCAGGAACGTATGGTTCATCTCCTTCAGCAGCCGGCCCTCAACAAAGAACTCCTGGACAGCTGCCAGAACAGGTGCCTTAAGTACACCCCAGTGCCGCTTAAAGAATCCCGCAGAGAAGCCATCAGGCCCAGGAGCTTTGTTGGGATTAGCCTTCTTCACAATATCTTCCACCTCCTCCATCCTCACCGGTGCCAAAAGTAGACTGTTCCCATGTCGGGACACCAGTCTCTTCGTAACCAGGGCCGGGAACATGCTGGAGAAGTCCGTCTGCTGATATAAGTCAGTGTAGAATCTGACGGCCTCCTCCTGGATCTCCACCGGGTCTCCAACAAGACGTCCCTCAGCATTCAGAAGTCTGGGGATGTGATGCGGGCCCACTTTTTAGGCCTTTCAGTTATTTAGGCATAAAGGGGTATTGTTGTCTTCCACCACAATAATCCTCCTAGGGTTTGCTTTTCTTTTCTATTCATAGTCAGGGCTAGCCGTCATTACTTTCATGCTTGGATTGAGAAAACTCTCTCAAGTGTCATCAAGAAGGATTTTATTACTTTGTTCCGTTCAATCAAAGTTGGGAGTTTTGTTCTTTTCCTATATTAAAGATCATTCTGTTTCTATTCCTCTTGTTCTTTGTTTTTATTTGCTTTCTTTTGTGAATCGATTGAGACGATTCACAACAATTGGTATCAGAGCACTCTACGAGCCATGGCGGACGGGACGAGAACCACAATCGACGAGAAGATCCGAGGTCTTCGGGAGGACTTCACCGCCGAGATCGATAGCTTGAAGAAATCCATGGAGGCCTCCATTAAAGATCAAGCCTCCACGAACCAGGAACTCCGCACGGAGATGCGGGACATGCGGAGGGAGACGACGGCCATAATGACGCTCTTACAAAATATCTCGAAGAAGATCAACGGTGAGGAAGCGGAGGCGGTAACAACCCAAACCCTAGGCGATCAACTAGGGTTTGCTCCTGCGGAGGGGGAGGCGACCGAGGAGGAAGAAGGACCGGCCGGCGGCCGCTGCCCCGCAACCGTCGTCGCCGCCGCACCTCCGGGCTGGGCCCTGGCGGCCGACGATCACCGCCGGACAGCAGCCGAGGGCCGCGGGAGCGCCACAGCAGGCCGCGCGAGCCCAGGCGGGGCCGCGGCTGCTGTGGGCGGCCGCTGGCCGACGCCTGACCGCCACCCAGGGCCGGCCGGCGCCAGGGGAGCCGCCGGCGAGCGGCTGTGGCCGGACGCCGCCGACCATTTCTGTCCCGACGGACCGGCGCCACACCCGGGAGAGGCCCTAGGGCTTGGGGCCCCCTATGGGGGTCGGACGATGACCTCGAACTACGGTGACAGGTTCACGGGTTCGGGAAGGGGCTTAGCTGGAGTTCCGGCTCAGAAGGGAGGGACGGAGCCGCCAGGTGGGGCGAGGAACACCGGAGGCAGCAATTTCTTTGGAGAAACGGCGGATCCCGCCAACTTCCAGAGAGGGGATCTACCCCCACGACGACCACCACGGAGGAAGAGGAGGAGGAGGAGGATCCGACGGAGGAAGAGGTCGCTATAGCAACAGACGCAGTTCCCAGATTTCCACCTTGAGGACAAGGTGGCTCTTTTAGGGGGCGGTATTGATGCGGGCCCACTTTTTAGGCCTTTCAGTTATTTAGGCATAAAGGGGTATTGTGGTCTTTCACCACAATAATCCTCCTAGGGTTTGCTTTTCTTTTCTATTTATAGTCAGGGCTAGCCGTCATTACTTTCATGCTTGGATTGAGAAAACTCTCTCAAGTGTCATCAAGAAGGATTTTATTACTTTGTTCCGTTCAATCAAAGTTGGGAGTTTTGTTCTTTTCCTATATTAAAGATCATTCTGTTTCTATTCCTCTTGTTCTTTGTTTTTATTTGCTTTCTTTTGTGAATCGATTGAGACGATTCACAACAGGATGCTGTTCCGATGCTGACGGGTGCGGATCACATCATAAAAGAATTTGGTGCAGCGGTCTCCATCTTTGAGCCAGGTGCATTTAGCCCTCTGCGCCGCACTGATCTCCTCCTGAAGTCTCATGATGCTAACCTCCTCAATCAGGGTCTTCTCCTTAGCCGTCAGTTCCCCATTCATAATGTCAGATTGGAGGGCCACCTGAGTGACCCGCAGCTCTTCTACCTTCTCAGCCAGGGTAGTCCGCGGTCTCGTCTTCACCCACCCCCTGATAGCCCTCTTGAGTTGTTTGAGCTTGTGAACTATGCGAAATTGGGCCGTGCCATCCCGAAAGTGCTGCATCTCTCTCATAACTACCTCCTCATAACCTGGTGAAAGGTACCAGCTGCTGTTGTACCGGAACGGCCTCGCCCGCAGAGCGGGTCTCTCACATAGGCCCACCTGGATAGGAGAATGATCGCTAGTACCCGCTGCCAGACCTTCCGCCACCGAGTTCGGGAAACACCTGAACCACTCGCTGTTGTCCAAGGCCCGATCCAGCTGACAAGCAATACGATTCTGAGTAGCCTTGTTGTGCCAGGTCCAAATATGTCCAGTTCGCTCCAGCCCCCGCATGCCAGACATAAGAAGGCACCTCTGGAAGTCATATAAAATCGGATCCGGTACAGGCCGGCCCCCAACCTTCTCCTGACGAAGCAACATAGCATTGAAGTCCCCCATGATGAGTAGGGGAAGATGCATGTTGTCCGCCATCCGACCCATAAGCACTATATCCTCCCACAGAGCCTCCCGGAGTCTCCGGTCGTTGTGCCCATAAACAGCACCCAGGGTGAATCTGAATCCACCTTTATTCTCAAAAGTAACACCGATGAGTTGCTCAGACTTGTGAATCTGGACCCCCACCCAACCACCTGTGTTCCACCTAACCCAGATCCTTGCCATACCGCAAAGATCTAAGTTATGGATGTGATCCCAGGTTGCCGGAGTCCGACGAGAGAGCATAGCGGCCCCTCGAATCTTCGTCTCCAGCAGAATAGCAATATCACATGCCTCTCTCCTCAGCACCCCTCTGATCTCCCTCCATCGGCCAATGGAACACCCCCCCTAATGTTCCATGCTAGGACCGACATCTAAATAAAAGATGTTGGGTCCCCCTGTAACTCCTCTGGATCGACACTCGAGGGAAGTGTCTCATCCGTCTGCTCCAGAACTGCATCTACCATTGAGGAAGGGGCAAGATGAGCCTGAATCCGGCTAAGAGTAAGTGTCCAGTCGGGATTGGGCTCGGTCTGATCATCCATCTCCCTCATCTGAGGAATATCCTCCAGAGGGGCAGGGGCGTGTCTCTTCCTGCTGGTGTAAACCATAAGTGCCGTGGAGGCCTCCGCCCCCCTCTGACTACTCTCCGCCGCACTCATCCCCCTGGTCATCATAGTCCTCCGAGGCCTGAACGGGACCAGCGCACCCTGCATGCTCTCCTGTCTCGATGTCAAACCTGTCTCCAGTCTCCTATCAATCTCCATAACTGTGTCTTCCTCCATGTGTCTCTCTGGCGCCGTCTCCTCAGGCGAGTGACTAGGGGCCGCCTCCCTCTCTGGTGCCTCCGTCTGAACCGTCTCCGGCCGGGATGCCTCTGTCTGGCCCGCCTGTGGCCTGGCGGACTCTTTCCCCTTATAGTTGCACGCACTGGTAATGTGTCCAAAGCACTCGCAATTCGAACACATGGGTGGGACCCAATCATACTCCACAGCCTGCGTCAGAACCTCTCCAGATGGAACCTGATACTCGAGCATGCTCGGGAGCTCCGAACCTGCCTTGATCTCCACAAAGACTCTGGCGTACATTATTCTAGTTCGGAAAGTAGTGGCCTCATCTGCTTTGATCGGCTTCCCCACGAGGCTGGCGAGTCTCATGAGAAGCGGGATGCTCCAATATTGGACAGGGAATTCTGGGAACCGGATCCAGACGGGGATGGCATTCAACACTTCCTTCTCACACCTCAGCTCCGGTGTCCATTCTTTCAGAATAATGAGTCTCCCATCGAACGACCATGGCCCTCCCTGAACAATCCTGGTCACATCCTCCGTCAGCCCAAACTTGACATAGTAGAATCCATTCTCCCGGGAGAAGAATTTCATGCTGCCCTTAGGCCTCCAGACTCTCTCCGCATAACCCCTGATTTGTCCAAAGAACGGCTTATTCCCTAACACATATAGCACTAAGGTGTTCTTCCAGAAATCGGCGACCTTTGCTATTTCCTCTGCGGGGAAGTAAGCCCTGTGTCCTCCACCAACCGCCATCGGGGTAACATATTCCATAGACATCGGACTCTGCGACTCCACTGGGGTGCAGACCTCCTTCCAAGACCTAGGCCTCTGCACCGCAGAGGGGGTCCTGGTTGGAGGAGTCGCAGTAGCCGGGGCTTGTCTACCAGCATCAACTACAACACCCTTTCCCTTCTCCGCCGCCGTCGCCTTTGGCCGCCACCCAGACACTGTGCGAACCATATTCCTCCCTCGGCGATGCGGATCAGCAGTACCTCTTAGGGGTCTGCTCCCAGAAGTCCCTTGGTTCTGAACCCCCCGTCGTCCTCCGGCCCGACGTCTCACCACCGTCTGCCAGCCTGCCTCTCCAGTCCCGTCCGCCCCCATAGTAGACCCCGACCCGAATTCGAAAGTCGGTGCCGGACCTGTACTCACTCCGATAAATCCAACCGACCCCCTCCTACCGTGGAGCGCCCCGCCGCCGCCGCCCGACCCCCCCCCCCTCCTCCTGGGGGGGGTCTCCCTGCTGCCGCCGCCACTAGGGCGGGCCGCCCCCTCCCTGCCGGTGTCGCCCGACCCCCCCCTCCGCCTGGGGGGGTCTCCCCGCAGCCGCCGCCTCCTGGGAGGTCCGCCCCCTCCCCGCTGTGTTCGCCCGACCCCCCTCCTCCGCCTTTGCCTCCGCCACCGCCTGGGGGGGGTGGTACCCCCCCCTTCTAGGGTCGCCAGACCCCCCTCCACCGCCTGGGGGGGTCGCCCCCCCTCCGCCGCCCTTCGTCAGGAGCCGCCCGCCCCCCCCCCCCCCCCCCCCCCCCCCCCCGTTCCGCCGGCCATCAGGGGGGGCGGGGGGGAGGAGCCGTCGCCGCCGTCGCGAGCAGGTACTTGGATGCCCTAGCAGAGCTAGGGTCGGGATCTCGATCGGGAGCCATTTTTTTTTTAAGATTTTGTTGCAATGTGTATATATATATATATATATATATATATATATATATATATATATATACTAGGGTAAGGCCGCGGACTCGGGTTCGAGTTTGCAGAAACAGCCTCTCATTATATATGTGGGTAAGTCTGCGACTTTACTTACATCTAAACCCTCCACAGGCCTTGCATAAAGTGGGAGCCTCTTGGCACTGGAAAGTCCATTTATTCAACCATTTATTTACTCTCATTTATTTACTCAATCATTGTTGTCATCATCGACTAGCCGCATAAACACATTGTTCTTAGACTGTTAACCAACCAAATTTATCCTACAATTTCAGATTTTATTTTTATCAAGAACTCATAGAACTCTTTCGTTCCTATTACTGCTCTTTTTATGCCATTGAGAGAAACCAACTGTAGGACTCCTAGGTCTCACAGTTCATCACTTACCTTTTTTTGGGGTCAATAATGTGAAAAGGAAGGATAAAGGCTTTATTGTTGTTGTTGTACTATGAAAATAAGGGAGCTATGAGGTAAATCACTTGTAGCAGCAATCTGTTCATTAGTTGTTTTACATAATGACAATTTTAGCTAGCAATAAGAATAGGCTGTCGTGTTTTGTATTATTATATATGTATTTTATAGTCTAATTCACATGGGATTTTACTTCATTTTTTCTCTATTATATAGCCAAATGATGATGATGATGATATATATATATATATATATATATATATATATATATATATATATATATATATATATATATCCTTTGCTACAATATTGTCAGGTGCGTGGATGTGTGTCCCCTTACATGTCAACGAATGTACTGCACAAGCTAGTGGGCAAGGAATCGTAAGGAGTAGGCAAAATCTCACCACCAACCTTCGACACAAGATACAGTCGTGCAGAGGTTGAATGAGTGAAGGAGCATGAGAGAGTTTGGATGTTGCCCCGTTCTAGCTATTATATATCCAATCTCTTGAAATTAATTTTGACATGATGGTTTCCTCTAATAGGGACACCATTGATGGCTGCATCATTCATTCCTTTTTGTTTTGATTCATTTTACACTGCCAGACGAGGAGGGATGTGGGCTTTGGATGAATAGTTTTTGTCCTCTTATCGTTTCCACCTTGTTAATTCTGTTTGGACGGTCTATGAAATTGATTTATCTTTATAGAAAGACTCCGGTGGCAGTATGGCAGTGTCTACGGATTTTAGAGCAGCCAATTATGTATTTGATTATGATGAGTATGTGTAGGCAAGTTGCTTGCTAAGCTTTGGCTTACCACGACTTTTTTTTTATCTTCTCTTGTTTTTCTTAGTCTGCTGGATGCCCGGCATTAGTGTATATTATTCGCACTCTCCTACTTGACATTTTGATTTATAAATTGAGAAATTTTGAGTTGTTCCGTTTTACCATAAGTTAAGGTGCATCGTACCGAATTATCATAATGCATAAAATTTCACTTTTAAACAAAATCGTAAATGACTAACTGTCAACTTTTTTGACCTCCTATTCAAGTGGAGTGTATCTTAAATTATGATCAAAATACTCTCAAATAAGTGGGATGCATTTTGAATTATGGTAAAATAAGTGAGGTGTAATTTATTTTATTTTATTTTATTTATGTATGTCAAAGAAGTTGACTGTTAGTCCTTACGATTTTTGTTAAAAGTGAAGGTTTCATGCATTATGTTAATTCGGTGGGATGTACTATGAATTATGGTAAAAAAGGTGCACTCGAAATTCTCTTATAAATTTTTTTATAGAGAGTTGAGTTTTAAGGAACGCATCATATGTTTCCCATTAGTAAGGCCGAGTATTTGGTCGGTTTCAATCGAATTAAAATATTCAAAACCGAATAAAATAAAATTATAAAATTTCAAAAGTCGAAACGAACCTAAATTAGCCAAACTGAAATCGAACCGAATAATCTATTCAGTCGTTTTGTTTTGTTGGACTATTTCTATTGTTTAATGGGTCCGACTCAAACTTGAAATCGTGATTGAATTATATTAAAAATTATAGTTTTATACACATTTGTTGTATTTTAAGATTGTGTCTAAAGTTGGACTAATTGTTAAATTACTAAAGTTGGACTTTAAAATATATACATAGAATTATTGTTTTCAATGTATACACATTTTTACTCTCAAGATATGCATAGAATTTAGAATATTTACAAAATTTTATAAGTCTTAGTCGGTTTTGGACTGAAATCCGAAACTTAAATCGAATAAGAAATTTTAGTATTTTCAAATCGTTGAATATTTTTCAAACGGCACCGAATCTCTTATTCGGTTCGGTTTAATTTTCTGTCCAAAACCGAATAATGCTCACCCCTGCCACAAACCATTCTCAAGAATTGTATGCCGCTGCTAGCCAGCACCGTGCAGCCGCTGACCACCGCAGTCACGACCGATACTCTATCAACTTGCTCTGCAGACTGTATTCAACTTCCTCTTCAGTCACCGTAGATGCATGGGTATCCAACCATCTATCAGGCCGGCCCTGAACTTACAGGCCCGAAATTAGGTCCCATATATAATGAAAGAAAATTAATGTGCAAGGACGGCCAAAATTAATGAGTTGGGACGGCAATCAAAATTAATGAGTTGGGACGATATAGGACTGTCAAAATTTCACAGTCTTGGCTACAGTAAGGACTGTCAAAATTAGCGAGAAACGTTAAAAATTTGGCAGTCTAAAGCATTTTTTGGACTGTCAAAATTTTGACATTTCTGAAAATACTTCTCTATCTTCAGGACTAACAAAATTTTGGTAGTCCTGTGCATATTCAGAATTGTTAAAAATTTGGCAGTCCTTTGTCGTCCCAAAAGGAAGTGTAACGAGTTGAAACTTCGAAACACCATTAATGGAATTCAAAATTAGTCCAAATGACACTATCTACTAAAAAACACGGATAAAGATTTAGAAGTTTGGAAAGAGTAAGACAAATTTTCCTTATATTTTATATTTTAATTTGCGTTGCCTCCTAACAATTTCTTAAAAATATTTTAAATATTAAAAAATATAACATTTGTGCTGTCCTCTAGTAAATAACATTTGCCTTAAACTAATAGACAGTAAGTCCCCTATTATTCTCGTCCTTTTTCCGAACCAGGACTATTAGTATTTAATTTAGTCTAAGAGTTCAACTTCCTTTCTTGAAATTTCTTTCGTCCCTAAAAACTTTTTTTTTTCTAATTTCAGCACGTGCGGGCTCAGTTAAATCGTGTCTCATGTCGTTTCGGACTCTTCGTGCAGATCTTGTCCGTACTGACTTTTTCATCATCGTCCCACACGCACGTCTTGCGCACTCTGCGCGCTCCAGAGCCTCACGGGACGGTCGACATCTTTCGACACCGGCAACTCAACGCCTCGCTTCGCCCACGACGCCGAAGGCGCCCCCGACATCTTCATGACGCTTACGACAGCCGATGCCGTCCAGTCCGACGTCTTCATGACGCCTAAAAACTTGAGAGAAGAGAATAGACATACATCCAAACCCGATATGTCCCTAGCTGAAAATTTTCCTTTATATATATATATATATATATATATATATATATATATATATATATATATATATTTTACATAACTCCTAATTATTAGTGTTGCAACTCTGTGCTATCTATGAGATTTGAGATTCATGTGAGGAATTCTGTAAGTTTTGATTTGCCTCATCTTAGAAACAGAAATTCTTTTGTAGAGAGATGAAAGTTGGCCTAATTAGTTGTAGAGAGAGAGAGAGAAAGAGAGAGAGAGAGAGAGAGAGAGAGTTGAGTATTTTTTTCTATAGAGAAATAATATGCTAGACAGATTGGCATATTTACTGATTTAATTTAAAAAAAAACAGCAAATACGCTAGTCAGATTGATATTTTGCAGTGAATACGCTAGATAGACTAGCGTATTTGTTAAAGATAGGCCAGTCTGTTGGGAAAGAAGCGCGGAAACCTTTCCCCAAACCGGAGAGTACCTGCGAGAGGACCGAGCAAACAACGCACGAACCCAAAAACAAGCACACAAAAACAACCACGCAGACACAGAAAATTTTTGACGTGGAAACCCTTGCGGGAAAAACCACGGGACGATCGGAGTCCAATCCTGAGAAGCCTCCACTAATGGAATAGAAGAATTACACCCTCTACAAACTCCTCCCGATCCAAATCGGATCCCCACAACACTCAGAGACAAGAACAATGATCACAAGGCTACGAAGAACGAGAACGACGAGTAGAGATTACCCGAAACACGATCTCCTTCGAAAACGACCTTCGATCCTCCGTCTTTTTCTCCGAAGTTGCAATGGCACTCTTGCCTCCTTCTCTCTCAAACTTGTGTTGTCCAATGCGATAAATACGATCATGAATTAGGGTTGAGAAAACTCAATATATCTCCCTAATCCCACAACCAACCTGGACCGTTGGATTAGATCCAATGATGAAAACTCATCCTGAAATCCGCTTCAGCCCCCCGACACACAGAGTTCGGCCAGAACTCTGTGTGGGGCAGCCAACACCTACTGGCCAAACCCTGGAACGGCCAGACCGAGTTCGGCCCGAACTCGCCATGGGACCGAGTTCGGCCCGAACTCGGATCCCCTGCTTCCAGCAGCTCCAGCAGCAACAGCAGCAGCTCCACGTCTACTTCCCGAGCTTCTTCGACACACGAACGGCGCTCGTCGCACTCCGGGGCTTTCTCCACATAGGTTGGGAACCCCACCCACTCCAACAAATCTCCCCCTTCACAACTATGGGGAGGACGTCGTCATCCCGACGATCTGCCTGCAGTACTCAAACTTCCCCCTTGGTAGAATCTTCGTGAACATATCAGCTCCGTTGTCATCTGTATGCAGCTTCTCAAGCTCCGCGTCCTTCTTCTCAACCACATCCCGTATCCAATGATACCGAGTCTCGATGTGCTTGGACCGGCTATGAAACGTCTGATTCTTCACAAGATGGATAGCACTCTGACTGTCGCAAAGCAAAGTATACTGCTCTTGCTTCAGTCCCATTTCCTGCAACAGCTTCTTCATCCACAACAGCTCCTTGCAAGCCTCCGTCGCCGCAATGTATTCCGCCTCCGTCGTCGACAAGGCAACACACTTCTGCAACCGCGACTGCCACGACACTGCTCCTCCCGCAAACATCATCACGTAGCCTGAAGTCGATCGCCTCGTGTCTACATCTCCAGCCATATCAGCGTCGGTATACCCAACCAGCTTTGGCTCGTCACCACCAAAGGAAAGTCTCCAACCAGCAGTGCCCTGAAGATATCGTAGAATCCACTTGACCGCACTCCAGTGTACCCTTCCAGGATTCGAAAGATACCTGCTAACCGTACCAACTGTATGAGCAATATCTGGCCTCGTACACACCATGGCATACATAAGGCTTCCCACAGCTGAGGCATATGGAACCCGCTCCATATCTTCCTTTTCGTCCTCGGTAGATGGACACTGCTCCTCAGTGAACTTAAAGTGAGCCGCGAGGGGGGAACTCACTTTCTTCGACCCGTCCATCCCGAAACGCTGAAGTACCCGGTGAATGTACTTCTTTTGGGACAAGTGTAGCAGCTTGGACTCTCTCTTTCGGCTGATCTCCATCCCAAGAATAGTCTTCGCTGCGCCCAAATCCTTCATAGAGAAGGCCGCGCCCAGTTGGCGCTTCAACTCCGCTATCCTAGTGGCATTCCGACCCACTAATAGCATATCATCAACATAGAGCAATAAGATGATAAAATCATCATCGGCAAAATACCTCATAAATGCACAATGGTCCGACGTCGTCCGTGCATAACCATGCTCCCCCATAAACGACTCGAACTTTCTGTACCACTGCCTCGGAGCCTGCTTCAGACCATACAAGCTCTTCCTCAACCGGCAGACCAAGTGTGACTTGCCCTTCTCACAGAATCCCTCCGGCTGCTCCATGTACAACTCCTCCTCAAGATCACCGTGGAGGAACGCCGTCTTCACGTCCATCTGCTCGACCTCCAAGTCGAAACTGGCTGCTAATGCTAGCACCACCCGAATAGACGAATGCTTGACGACAGGCGAAAAGATTTCATCATAATCCACGCCTTTCCGCTGACCGTAGCCCTTGACTACCAGCCTCGCTTTGTATCGAGGGCGAGTAGCATCATCCGTCTGCTTCACTCTGAACACCCATCGATTCTTCAAAGCCTTCTTGCCCTTTGGCAACCGCACCAGATCATAAGTAGAATTGGTGTGCAAGGAACTCATCTCCTCCTGCATAGCCACCATCCACTCATGCCTGTGTTCGTCTTCCATAGCCTCTGCGAAACTTTCGGGCTCTCCCCCGTCAGTCAGTAGCACATACTCATCCGGCGAGTATCTCGTAGATGGTCGACGATCCCTGTTGCTCCTTCTCAGTGGAGCCACTGGTGCTGGCTGTATACCGACAGCCTCCTCCCCTTCAGGAACTACCTCTCCGGCATGCTCATCCTCCTAAGGGACACCCTGACCACCATCAGCAGGCTGATGATCAAGGTTGGGAGCAACTCCATGTACCGGCTCCCCCATAACTGGATCCTCCGCGATGTCCTCTGGAAACTGCTCGAAGCGAAATGACTCTAACTCAGGCAATTCCTCAGCCTCAGAAGGCGTCTCGGAATCCTGAGTGTTGGTCATGGTCTGATCCTCGACGAACACCACGTCCCTGCTTCTGTAGAGCTTTCTTTCCACTGGGTCGTAGAGTCTATAGCCAAACTCATCCCGACCGTAGCCGATAAAGACGCATCGCCTCGTCTTCGGCTCAAGTTTGGTCCTCTCGTCCTTCGGTACATGCACGAAGGCTTTACAACCAAATGCCCGCAGGTGATTGTATGACGGCTCTTTGCCGTACCATACTTTATCAGGCACATCACCCTGCAAAGGAGCACTAGGAGACAAATTAATAATATAAGCAGCTGTGAGAAGAGCCTCACCCCAATAACTGCCCGGCAAATTTGCTTCTGACAGCAAACACCGCACCCTCTCCATCAGTGTCCTGTTCATGCGCTCCGCTACACCATTGAGCTGAGGTGTCTTTGGCGGAGTCTTCTGGTGTCGTATCCCTTGCTCTCTGCAATACGCATCAAAGGGACCGATGTATTCGTCGCCATTGTCGGACTGAACACACAACAACTTCTTGCCCGTCTCCCTTTCAACGGAGGCCTGAAACTCCTTGAAAGTAGGCAGCACCTGATCCTTGGTCTTTAAGGCATAGACCCAAACCTTCCTGGAACAGTCATCAATGAAAGTCACAAAGTAAGAAGCACCACCAAGAGATTTTACCTTCATAGGACCGCAGACATCCGAGTGAATCAACTCGAGCAACGCCGGCTTCCTCGAACTTGGGTGACTCTGGAAAGACACCCTACTTTGCTTCCCAGCCAAACAGTGCGTGCACTTCTCCAACTTTGTAGACTTGAGCCCCGGAATCACTTTCCTGTTCATCAAGTAGCTCATCCCCTTCTCGCTGATATGGCCGAGCCGCCTGTGCCACAACTCGGTAGACGCGTCACTGACTGCGTTCACCTCCTGTGCCCCCTCTGCGCTCCCCTCCATATAGTAGAGACCGGACTTCTTGCTTCCTCTGGCAATCACCATCGAACCTCTGGAAAGCTTCCACTGACTATTCCCGAAGAGACTGAAGAATCCCTCGTCATCCAACCTTCCAACCGACACCAGGTTGAAACGGATATCAGGGACATGACGAACATCCTTGAGAACAAGAACCGCACCCGTCTTCGTTCTCAAATGCACATCTCCAATGGCAACCGCCTTCGACACATCTCCGTTGTCCATCTTCAACACGTCACAGTCGCCTGTCGTGTAAGTGGCAAACAGTGCCCTATTGTGAGATACATGTGCTGAAGCCCCTGAGTCCACCAGCCAAGAATTGTCATCGCAGGCGAGGTTAGTAATGACCTCATCACCTACGACGATCACATCGCCTCCATGCACCGAGGCCGCCGCTGTAGTGTTCTCTTCTTGCTTCCCCTTGTCGCCCTTCTTCTCCTTCTTCCAAGCGAAACAGTTCCGCTTGATATGGCCCTTCTTACCGCAATGGTAACACTCTGAGTCCTCGTACCGACCCTTGGACTTCCTCCTGCTCTTGTCTCTGCCACCACCTGGACCCCTGCTTTTGCCCCTTCCGCGGTTCTCTGAAACAAGTGCCTCTGAGTGGTGGGATGTGGATGAAGTGCCCTGAGAACGTCTCCGCATCTCTTCATTCAACACCCCGCTCTTGGCAAACTCCAGACTGACCACGCCCTCTGGAGCAGAAGCGATCATAGATACTCGTACGGTCTCCCACGAGTCTGGCAAGGTACACAGCAGCCACAGTCCCTAAACTTCGTCCTCGAACTTGACTCCCATAGAAGATAGCTGGTCAACCACGCCCTGGAAATCACTCAAGTGATCCGTAATAGACGCCCCATCCTTGTACCGCAGACCCATCATCGTTCGGATCAGGAACAACTTGTTTACCCCGGTCTTCTTCGCATACAAGGATTCCAGCTTATCCCACAACGTCTTCGCGTGCTCAATATTGGCAACGTGGTTGTACACGTTCTCATCAACAAACTGCCGTATGTACCCACACACCTGTATGTGCTCGAACTTCCAGTCCTCCTCGGATTTATCACTGGGCCTCTCGGATGCAAACACAGGTAGATGCAGCTTCTTGACAAATAGCAAATCCTTCATCTTGCTCCGCCAATAATGATAGTTTGTGCCATTAAGGTTCACCATGCGCACTGGCTTCGCGTCCATCTCTCCTCTCTGGTTCCTCTGTCAACTCCTGACACCCTTTGAACCCAAAGCTCTGATACCACTCTGTTGGGAAAGAAGCGCGGAAACCTTTCCCCAAACCGGAGAGTACCTGCGAGAGGACCGAGCAAACAACACACGAACCCAAAAACAAGCACACAAAAACAACCACGCAGACACAGAGAATTTTTGACGTGGAAACCCTTGCGGGAAAAACCACGGGACGATCGGAGTCCAACCCTGAGAAGCCTCCACTAATGGAATAGAAGAATTACACCCTCTACAAACTCCTCCCGATCCAAATCGGATCCCCACAACACTCAGAGACAAGAACAATGATCACAAGGCTACGAAGAACGAGAACGACGAGTAGAGATTACCCGAAACACGATCTCCTTCGAAAACGACCTTCGATCCTCCGTCTTCTTCTCCGAAGTTGCAATGACACTCTTGCCTCCTTCTCTCTCAAACTTGTGTTGTCCAATGCGATAAATACGATCATGAATTAGGGTTGAGAAAACTCAATATATCTCCCTAATCCCGTAACCAACCTGGACCGTTGGATTAGATCCAATGATGAAAACTCATCCTGAAATCCGCTTCAGCCCCCCGACACACAGAGTTCGGCCAGAACTCTGTGTGGGACAGCCAGCACCTACTGGCCAAACCCTGGAACGGCCAGACCGAGTTCGGCCCGAACTCGCCATGGGACCGAGTTCGGCCCGAACTCGGATCCCCTGCTTCCAGCAGCTCCAGCAGCAATAGCAGCAGCTCCACGTCTACTTCCCGAGCTTCTTCGACACACGAACGGCGCTCGTCGCACTCCGGGGCTTTCTTCACATAGGTTGGGAACCCCACCCACTCCAACACAGTCCATTTGACGTATCGTTTTTTTTAAATTACAACAATCAAACTTTTGACCATTTGCGCATCACTTTCCCATCTGCACCTATATATAGGGGGATAGAGAAGAGAGAGAAAGAAAAAAAGGGAAGAGGAGAGAGAACATCGATGGAAGAAGGAGAGGGAAAAGAGAGAGAGAGAGAAGAAGAAGAGGAAAGTAGCAAGTAAAAGAAGGGAGGAGAGAAAAGAGGAACCAACAAGCATAAGCATAGGAAGAAGATGTAGTTATTTTTGTTTTTTAATTTTATTAATTAATTAGATAGTCTTTATTCATAAACCTACAAAACCATAACAATAACCCTAACCTTAATCATCACCCTAACTATAACCCCTATCCTATAATCCAAACCATAATTCTAAAACACTACGATAATCTTAATCCTAAAATACTAACTCTAAAAATTCTAAAACCCTAAACCTATTCTTGAAACCCTAACCCTAAAATTTCAACCCTAAAATATCTAGCAATGATCATTTTGACAACAATCATTTACACATGACTTACCAAAATGATGGATGTATTCCTGTGGGCCCACTAATCACGTCAATCCAATAACGTAAGACACACATATCTAGATTGATATTTTGTAGACATTTATATTTTTTTTTAAAATTTTAATTGGTAGCTAGTATGGATTATATTAACATTTCAATAACAAAGTCTATATATTATATATAGCTATACGATTATAGTGACAAACAACGATTGTGAGAGCATGGCACATAGCTGTACCAGAAGAACCGCGACACATGGCAGCTGACTAGCGACCAAAAGGCCTTGGTCCAACTCTTTGGATTTTATTAAATTGATGAGATACACTTCCTGTATCACGATAGAGACTTGATTTTATGTCCATTGAGCGTTGATGGCCCCAACACAAAATATTTCGGCTTCTTGTGCGAGAGAGGACTATTATGCTAGCAGATGTGACAAATATAATAGGGTTACATATTACATGTGATCTTATATATTGTGATAATGAGTCATCTCTTGGTCAACATATTAAGAAGTACCTTTGTGTGGAGACGCCATCAGATTTAGGAAACACAAGCTTAGTCAAGTTCAGTTGGCTCCGTTGTAATTTCCTGGATATCGAACGTACTACTAATATAGAGGTTTCTGCGGATGATTCACGAGTATATATTTTAATGCTAACGCCTATATAACATATAATATATTAGTTTGATTGATACCATTCATTGATCATATTTTCTAATCATGTGTTGCACCATAGATTACTTACTAGGCTTATGTGGTACATTTCTTCTTCCGACGCAACATGAAATAAGATAAATGTGTGCCTTTTACCATTTCTTGATAATTGGTAGAACCTACACGTCATACATGAGGGGAAACTACATTAGCATATCTATACCATTGCATAACGAATTTTTTGAGTTCGACGTCAGAGGAAAAAAATCCAAAAAAATGTGTGTAGCTGTAGGACACTGATACATGTATGAATGAAACATATTTTGTTAATATATGCCATATACAGTTTTACTATATAGACTTGTACTGTGTTATTTCTGTTTTTTAGGTTTAGTCCTAATAGTATTTCTGTATTGGTAGGCCAGTGACCCACATTTGTTCTGACCAGGATGTCATCTTGGTAGTTCCTCAGTGGACGACAAATGAGCAGATCCTATGCATTGTATTTACTAGGTGACCTCAATTTATCAAGCCAATTTGACGTACTACACCACATGAGGGTAAATTATTTATTACAATTACCGCAATTGTCATCTCTTTGTGTGTCCTAGCCTACAACAATTATTGTAATTATAATTTCTTCTTGATAAATTCTTCGTTTGATGCGGTTCTTTTTGGTCTATAGCTTTGCATCTAGCACTTGGTACTTTAATTTGGCCTCTAACCAATGCATTCGAGGAGTGAAAGGGACTGTAATTGGTTTCACACGTGATTCATATACATTTCTAAATATTTCAATAGAAAATTGAGTAGGATATAAACTTTCAATTTGTACATTACAAGACTTACATGCAAAATATACATGTACATATGGTAGTAAAGTATGATGCTACCTACAACATGAACAATAGTTACTATCTAAGCGAACCACATATGATCTACTTGTTTCATGCCCAAATATTTAAAATTGCAATGATCAATAACAACATTTGAAAATGGTGTGGTTCTCTTTTGATTCAGGCCATAGTTTTTAGGATTATCGAACAATAGTATGTTTTCACATTTTCAGCAATTTAACTGTTTTTGTGATGGGGTGATATAATACTGGCTAAATACCATCAAGTAATATTTTTAGTGGTTTATCATGTAAATTTTTAATTCAATTATTGAAACATTTTGGAATGTTTGAAGTGTTAATTTAAAATCTAGGATGCAGAGCATAACCTGTTATCCAATGCACAAAATCACGAGTGTTGCTATTTACACCAATAATCCATTTAAAAGCACCCATGTTTTTTGTTTAATTTTGTTCTGAACCAATTACTGGCGTCGATCTTGCAAGTTTATCTAACCATACTTGATATGTCTTACTCCGGTTACTTTAGTTTTCATTTTTTTTCCTGAAATATTGAATACAAAAAATATATATGACGAGTTTGGAAAAGTTGCACTCATATCATTTATTAATAATTTTTTGTTAATATGATATAAATGAAAAAGTATCCCATTAGCACTTAATTGTATAAAAACTATATCTATGAATCATTATTTTATTTTTATCAACATAAGAAATTAGATATAAATGGTAGATAGAGTCATGAGCACAAGCAAAAAATAAATTATCTTTATATCTAAATGTAAGAAAAGTAGCATCAATACTATCTTGAAACAACTAAATATTCTTTGAAATTTATTTTTTTTCTAGTCTTTATAAAAAAATTTACCCACGAAATTTGTTTTTATAATTGTAAAAGCATATTTTTATGACTATCATATGCATCAACATAACTACAATTTCAACTAATATAATTTTTTTTGGCTTTATAAGCTTTAGAATATTTAATATCTATTCGTTGATCTCTATATATATCATTTAGAATGTGTAATAGAATATATGCATGGTTACCTCTAATTTAGCATTAACTTATTTTTAACCTATGCAATAGTAGGTAATGGATCATATCATGTTGTAAGTCCACCTAAACAAGGATGCTGAGTTTCTAATGTACAAATAATAAATCTTCACCAATGACTTTTAGCGTATACTCTTCAACAACACCTTGCTCCATCACAACTATAAATAATTTCTTGGATATTTTCCATACTAGTTACAGGTAAAATTATGTTTAATTGTTATATCACTTATAAAACTTCTAAATTTAGAATAAGATTCAAATAATTTTTTGACAACATTCCAGGAGTGCTAACATCATCGATAGTATCATCAATCAGAATATAAATTATCAATTAAGTCATCACTATTTTTATCATCCCTCTCATCCTCTTCATTTAATGTTTGTTCTTCATAAGTAAATAGAACAATTTGGTTTGAAGAATTAGGATTAAATTAAAATTTTGGTTATTAGAAAAATGTTGACTACTTGTATCAAAATTTGGTAATAGTAGAGTAACGTGTGTGTGTGTGTGTGTGTGTGTGTGTGTGTGTGTGTGTGTGTGTGTGTATATAGACACACACACACACAATATATATATATATATATATATATATATATATATATATATATATATATATATATATATATATATATATATATATATATATTGTGTGTGTGTTTGTGTATATATATTGTGTGTGTGTGTCTATATATATATATATATATATATATATATATATATATATATATATATATATATATATATATATATATATATATATATATATATATATATATATATATATTGTGTGTGTGTGTGAAAATATATATATATATATATATATATATATATATATATATATATATATATATATATATATATATATATATATATATATATATATATATATATATATATATATATATATATATATATATATTGTGTGTGTGTGTGTCTATATATATATATATATATATATATATAATATATATATATATATATATATATATATATATATATATATATTAAAAATATATATATATATATATATATATATATATATATATATATATATATATATATATATATATATATATATATATATTATATTGTGTGTGTGTGTCTATATATATATATATATATATATATATATATATATATATATATATATATATATATATATATATATATATATATATATTACATGCTTCTTTACCATCTAACAATGAACAAGTAGAGGGGAAAAATATATCTTAATAAAAAATTATATCGGATAAAAATGATTGATAATAAGACTGCATAAATTATCTACCATAGTATTCCAATAAGCTAAAAGAAGTTGGGTTAAACCTCATTTGTACGATAACTCATTTAGTGTACCTCAATGTGAGCACAATATTCTTAGGGTTTCATCTATGGTGAGTATAGATTGTAGAAGTTCTGAATAGAGATGAATTTGAGCTTCTGAAGAGCTATTAGAGATGAGCTTCAACAAATCTACTAGAGAAAATGTAGGAAAAGTTTGTAGATAAGATAAGCTTTGTCACGCCCCGATCCCGCTAGGGTCGTCCGTCTTGCCTGGATCCCTGCGGGATCGATCGTCCTCGCTAAGGCGTGATGCCGTGCAAGCCTAAGTTGCGCTTGCACAAGGCCATGTACCTGTACAAAACAACTAGTCAAGCAAAAGCACACACACGCACCCATTAGTTAAGCAAAACACACGCACGCACCCATTGCAGAAAACCAAATATTGAACACAGAGATTTGAAATGGAAATACTCATTTTATTGATAGCTTGATTGGAATACAACTACAAAGCTTTACGAACTCAGATTTGCCTTATAATTTAGCTACATGATACTCTTTGAAACACTCTTTTGAAATTAGCCACAATGCCCATACATGATATCCCTTTATTACAAGCTGGAATTGAAAGACACCTTCAGAAGGAAAAGAAATTTAAAACTGGACTGGAATGAAAAGTAAACTTCGAGGCGATCCACGAGCTCTACTGGGCTAGACGAGCTTCGGTGCCTCACTTGATATCCCCCTGTCTCCTTTTGCTTTCTGAAAAGGATGCCCACAACGTGGGTCAGCACACATCATGTACTGGCGAGCGGCTTTTGGCCGAACTCACAAATCTCTGCACTAAATCAATATGTTGAGCTAACATTTACTAGTGATCTTTCTACTTGTCTAGGTTCTTTTTAACAATTCATAGGAACATGACAGTAGAATATATCATAGCAACTTACCATCGCCGGCAGTCATCCCTGCACAAAACCACGTTAGCACAATTTGCATAATGAGTAATTTATGATTCATTCTTGCAGATATTGAAGTTGTCATTCGGGTCATACAGGTGGACTATTCTACATGTTGGTCCATGGGTTTTCTCCATGATTAGCCGCTGTGACTCTTTGGTTCAGCTCGTCGCTAAGGACTCAGATCGACTCCCATTTTCACATGGAGGCCCTAATCTCTCCTAGGCCGAGCGGTTCCAGGTGCCCCCAGATACCACCCGAGAGACAAATGTTTCCTTGTATACAAGTTATCCGAGACCAAATGCATGCTCTAGCCGTTCTATCAGATGAGACATACTTGGACTTATGCACAGATATACGACACGTTTGTTTCGTGCCTTCAGGTTCTTCTCAACACATACAAGTTCGTCTGTACATGCCTACATTTTCAAGCATACTAGTGACAAGCAGATGATCATTCTTATCGAGCAGACAGAGTAGCAATACATATTCTTGTATTTGATTCAATTCAATTATCTTCTCTTATCTTTTGTGGATGTGGTATCGTTGATCATTGGGACAAGGCAACAGAGTAGACTAGAGATCATTTTATTAGGCGTACAGATCAATGTTTGTTCGGTTGAAGCAACTCACCGAGATGAATCTTAGTAGAGAGAATGAGGGACTTCACGCACCGTTCACGAACAATTCACACGGCCTACAATGGCACCAACAGTTGATTAGCATACTTCGTCTCTTTCTCTCAAGATTCGGAATGAATGCGAAATGTGATGAAAGCGAACAATGAAAACCAATCATCGAAAACCAACACGAAAATGCATTTATCAAAACCAAGCAGCGAGAGAAAACATTCATAAAAAACTCTTGGATTCATTTCAATAGAAGCCAATCCATCAATTGGAAAGGTTCATTGTATTTCATCCGTGATCAATCGATACCGGCAAAGGTTTCACCAAATACTCAGTTCATGACTGAGTCAACAAGCCGTAGGTATTACATAGTGGACCGCAAGGAGCGGGGCACTACATAATAATCCACCGAGAAAAAGTTTTGTCCTCAAAACTTAAGAAACAAAACTCACCTCCACTAGTGTTGCATTCTGGATCAAGCAACGTGGAGAGATTAAAGACGCGCGCATTAGTCCGCAGCGGCTGGTTGTGCGGATGGTCTCGAAGCGGCGGTGGGCCTGACAGCTGCCCACGCTCTTCAGTGTCATCTTTATTCTGATCCGTTCTATTCTTTTTCGGGCAATACTTGACTGAGTGGCCCTGTTGGCCACAACGAAAATAAGCGTGATTAGCGGCACGGCAGTCCTCCTTGATGTGCCCACTCTTGCCACAGTGACTGCAACTCTGACCATTCACATAGCGGCAGTCTTCTTTGACATGCCCTCGCCGACCGCAGAAGCCGCATACAGGCTTGTTGTTTTGTTCCCCGTCAGTCTTTTTCTCTCTGTCATGATATCTCTTGGTGGGCTGATTCTGACTATTCTGCACTTTATTGGACGCCTTCTTCAGCTGGAACTGTTCTACCTGTAGCGCCGCCTCAAAGGCTTGAGAATAGGACCCGCATTCTCGATTCAGCACACTTAACTGGATGTCTTCATTCAGACCTCCAACGAATCGATTAATGCGAGACTGTTCCGTGGGGAGCATAGCAGCGGCAAAATTTGCCAGTTTAGCAAATTCAGACTCATAGTCCTCCACGGACATATTCCCCTGTTCCAGTGTGATGAAGTCATCCTCCATCTTCTTGCTCATGGCTGGAGGCAGATATTGATCCAGAAACGCCTTCTTGAATGAGGCCCATGAGATCTTTCCATTCCTAGCCGTTGCGAGAAGCGTCGGCTTCTTCGTCTTCCACCAGTCCTTCGCCCGCAGCCGTAGAAGCATAACGGCACAAACTACCTTTTTGCTACTTAGAACTCCTATGAACGCGAACAGACTCTCCATTTTATCTATCCAGTCCATCACCTTGTCGGGTGACGTCCTGCCTTCAAATTTTGGAGGTTTCGCGTCCAAGAAGTCCTTTGGCCTAAAGACAGTGTGCCCTTGCGCTGGCTAGGGCTCATCACCCTCTACGGGCTCGATCTCGGGCGTTCCCGTTGGTTGCGTCGCTGCGGTGGTATCTTGATTTGCAGCAAGCGCCGTGACAAGCTGGGTCAAGGCATCCAACTGCTTTTGTTGGGCAGCCGCTCGGGCCTGATGTATTTGGTTGTTTTCCTCATTATCCTGCCTCTGCAGCTCCAACATTCTCATGATCCGTTCTACAGGATCGGTCGAGCCAGATGGACGAGGAGGAGCCATTTCTCTACAAAATAATATAACTTCTGTCAGTCTCATAAAATATTATGGACTTATTGTATGGGGCATTGGTTTTCATAACTCAAAATCGGGACACTTTTGAAAGCCGTCAAAGTACTTTATATACTTTTTGAAAACGATATTTGCAAGAGGCCAAGGACGTAAACCTGTGCTCTGATACCACTTTGTCATGCCCCGATCCCGCTAGGGTCGTCCGTCTTGCCTGGATTCCTGCGGGATCGATCGTCCTCGCTAAGGCGTGATGCCGTGCAAGCCTAAGTTGCACTTGTACAAGGCCATGTACCTGCACAAAATAACTAGTCAAGCAAAAACACACGTACGCACCCATTAGTTAAGCAAAACACACACACACATCCATTGCAGAAAACCAAATATTGAACACAGAGATTTGAAATAGAAATACTCATTTTATTGATAGCTTGATTGGAATACAAGTACAAAGCTTTGCGAACTCAGATTTGTCTTATAATTTGGCTACATGATACTCTTTGAAACACTCTTTTGAAATTAGCCACAATGCCCATACATGATATCCCTTTATTACAAGCTGGAATTGAAAGACACCTTCAGAAGGAAAAGAAACTTGAAACTGGACTGGAATGAAAAGTAAACTTCGATGCGATCTACGAGCTCTACTGGGCTAGACGAGCTTCGGTGCCTCACTTGATATCCTCCTGTCTCCTTTTTCTTTCTGAAAAGGATGCCCACAACGTGGGTCAGCACACATCATGTACTGGCGAGCGGCTTTTGGCCGAACTCGCTATTCTCTGCACTAAATCAATATGTTGAGCTAACATTTACTAGTGATCTTTCTACTTGTCTAGGTTCTTTTTAATAATTTATAGGAACATGACAGTAGAATATATCATAGCAACTTACCATCGCCGGCAGTCATCCTTGCACAAAACCACGTTAGCACAATTTGCATAATGAGTAATTCATGATTCATTCTTGCAGATATTGAAGTTGTCATTCGGGTCATACAGGTGGACTATTCTACATGTTGGTCCATGGGTTTTCCCCATGATTAGCCGCTGTGACTCTTTGGTTCAGCTCGTCGCTAAGGACTCAGATCGACTCCCATTTTCACATGGAGGCCCTAATCTCTCCTAGGCCAAGCGGTTCCAGGTGCCCCCAGATACCACCCGAGAGACAAATGTTTCCTTGTATACAAGTTGTCCGAGACCAAATGCATGCTCTAGCCGTTCTATCAGATGAGACACACTTGGACTTATGCACAGATATACGACACGTTTGTTTCGTGCCTTCAGGTTCTTCTCAACACGTACAAGTTCGTCTGTACATGCCTATATTTTCAAGCATACTAGTGACAAGCAGATGATCATTCTTATCGAACAGACAGAGTAGCAATACATATTCTTGCATTTGATTCAATTCAATTATCTTCTCTTATCTTTCGTGGATGTGGTATCGTTGATCATTGGGACAAGGCAACAGAGTAGACTAGAGATCATTTTTATTAGACGTACAGATCAATGTTTGTTCGGTTGAAGCAACTCACCGAGATGAATCTTAGTAGAGAGAAGGAGGGACTTCACGCGCCGTTCACGAACAATTCACACGGCCTACAATGGCACCAACAGTTGATTAGCATACTTCGTCTCTTTCTCTCAAGATTCGGAATGAATGCGAAATGCGATGAAAGCGAACAATGAAAACCAATCATCGAAAACCAACACAAAAACGCATTCATCAAAACCAAGCAGCGAGAGAAAACATTCAGCAAAAACTCTTGGTTTCATTTCAATAGAAGCCAATCCATCAATTGGAAAGGTTCATTGCATTTCATCCGTGATCAATCGATACCGGCAAAGGTTTCACCAAATACTCAGTTCATGACTGAGTCAACAAGACGTAGGTATTACATAGTGGACCACAAGGAGCGGGGCACTACAAGCTTTGTAGGAAGAGATTATAGGAGAAGAGAGCTTTCTTTGAAAGCTTTGCCCAAAAAAACTAAAGCCACTTCAATTTATATCTCCAAAATCTAACCGTTGTGATTTGACCGTTATAATTTTAAAATAAAATAAATAACTATGGATATGTTAGAGGAACTGGCATATATTCAATAAATATGCCAGTCTGTTGCCGTATTTGTAAGGCTTGTCTCACAATGTAAATATTCGTATACAGAGACATAAGTATTTATCGTATATTGTATTTCTTAGCTTTGTCATTTCAGTGTTGTAATAAAGGATAATTGATTTTCACGAAGCGAACATTTGATTACTGGTATTGTGCCATGATGGCATTACTGGATTTAGTTATTGAAGGTTTTAATGGTTTCGAGAATTCTTTATTTCACGTGAATTGAGGGTCATATGATAGGTCTTGTACGAGACTACTTTTAAGAAAATTATTAATGACTTATGTAATTTAATGTATTCATAAATTTATTAAGAGTCGTGTCATTCCATAGACTTTCGAGACTTGTAGAGACCCATGACTCGACCATGTACCCCGACTAGGGCCCTCATGTAGAATTGAAACCCTGAAAATTAGGTTTTCCCTAATTTTTTTTGCTTGACATATACTAGCTAGACAGTATACTACATAGTATATCATTTTCCTGTAGTGGGTGGAAATAATAGTGATGCATGTCACTTTGGATCGTTAGATTTCCATCCAACGACTGAGATTAGATGGGGGGGGGGTTAGACAAGGGTTAACTCTATTCATTTCCTATATTTATCTCTCTCTCTCTCGATTTCTCTTAAGATCCATTGAAGATAACTTTCATTCCCCCCTCTCTCACACACATTCTTCTCCAATTTTTGCTAGCTAGAGTTAAGGGAGTGGGGGTTGTGATTTTGACATGGCTTGGTGGAGGACATTGACACAAGAACTCATCCTAGACACCGTATCGGTCGCATCACCACTTGTAGGTAAGTACACATTGCTCTCGATATTAAACATTAATTTTGATATGGTTTTCATATGAACTCTTAGGATTTCTCTTTGATTTTTGTTGTCATTGTCCACAGTCAGGAGTACTTGTCATACTAATCTCGCTTCCCTTTACGAGACACGAATCGAGTATCGGTCGTTTTATTGAATTTTTTGGTTTTGTCAACAACCTGTTTTATCGCAACGAAAAGTTATTCATCTTTCTCCATTACAACGACACATGATTACGAGAATGTCCTACTTTTTGGATTTGGATTTGGATTTGGATTTGGTTGTGAATCGGTCGACCAGTGAACAATTTTACGCGTTACGACACAGGTTCATGCCCAAAACTGACCCTATGATGTGCTGATAGTGTACTACCCAGTATACTATATGTACAATATTTTATATATAATTTCTCTCTGTCCTCGAGCAATATACTAGATAGTATATTGCCCAATATACTTTCTAGTATACTACGTGTGCATGTTTTATGTAATGCTTTGTTCCAGGATAGTATATTGGACATTATAGTATCAATGTAGTAATGCTGATTTTTTATTCTTTTATTCTTTTTCTGATTTTTGTCTATTCATTTTCATGTCGATCCAAATGACGATGGCCTTGAAAATTGGCACACATCATCTTTGTTTGTATGAGAGGACTTGGGTGAATTTTCAAGGGAATCGAACGATCGTATCTCTTGTATCGAGTTATTTTCGATTTTGTAGAAAATATGGAAAATTTCTAGATACAGATTCTTTATTTATTTCCATTGAATTTTTGAAATACTTATTGTTCAATCATAATTCATTTTTAGTTAATAACTGTATGGATTGACAATGGCGATACCCGTACCTCATGCACGAGGGTATCCTTATTACACTATTACTTATCTTTCACGTGTTGGAGCACTCTAGCACTTATCACGAACTGTCCGAATACATGGGTATCCTCTGCGCTATGTTGCTACTGCATGGAGTTAGCCTGATTATAACAAGGTACTATTATGATTGGTCACTTATGGAAGTGCATCGATATCATATCTAGCAACGTCGAATATATAACATATTGTACCATACTGTACTGTATTATACTGTATTGTATCATATTGTTATCATATCGATTCTCTTCGTGGCTCATCGTAGCATACAATACTATAGTGATTATAGCAACATAGGTTGCTAGTATGTTTTATGCTATTGATTGTTAATGTTAAATTACTATCGCGTCTTGTATTTTTCCAAGGGGAATCATATATATGATGGATTCCATAGATGCCCGTAGCCAGTAATTTAAATGAAAATGTTTAGGAAGTAATAACTAGAATGATAACATAGATTCATTGGAAGGGAAAATTTCCAGGTTGCAGTCATGTTATACAGGTCACTTATGAATTTGGAGCTCTCCGTCGTGAGGGGCACACTTCCAATTTATCATTGAATGATGCAATATTACCGAGTATTATTAGCTTATCAACGAATGCTATATATACTATTGATTACCATTTTGTCTGGATAGACTACATCGCATGTTTTCTTTGGAACCTCAAATGCATGTGATAGTAATCAGAAATGTGAAAATCATAGCTAACTAATGTTATCAAGTCATAGTTATAATTGACCAAGGTTGATGGATGGTTTCTATTTACTCCTCTACATTTCTATTGTTTACTCAGTTTACCTTCCTTATTGTTATTTATTTATTGCTTTCCTTTATATGATCTCATTCTCGTTTTAATACCTCATCTTTTTTGTTTGTAACACATTGCTTTTCTGTTAAATGCTTAGGCTCCAGAAGACCCTTGGCGCCTAAGTATGCTCTATCCTCTAACAACTATGATATCGGTAAAATTTTGAAAATGAGAAACTGAAGCTTCTACTCACACAAGATTTGGAAGCATTTACGTGGGATTGAATCATGACCTTATGGACTTTCAGTTTGATCTAGGTCGTTATTTAAGATAACACTATTTTATAATTTTCTATCAAATTTTCGGTTCATGAGCTCTGGAAGTCTATAATTGATCTAGTTCTAAAGTTTCAGATACTACAATTGACGATATTCTTTCTCCAAACAAATATTCCATCTATAGAAGAAAATTATTTAGATTATAATGGGACTTTGTGATGATATTACAGGTCGTGTTCTAGTATGCTACCAGACCTGACAACATCCATCCACTCAAATTTCCAGGACGACACAGTCGCAGACGTTGAGATGGCTTAGCATGGCTCGATGATCAATGTTTTAAAGATATGGCTAATTACTATTTTGGATTCCTAAATTATGTGCATCACATGTTCAACTTTTCGATCAGGTCATTTTATGAGTAGCTTATTATGCATTACCAATTGTTATACTATTTGTTATTGATGAAATTTCATCAGATGAGAAGATTAAACTATTGTACATAAGTGGTTTCATATGTTTGGAGATAAAAATCCATTGGAGTCTAGCCTGGATTTGGCAATATCATATTTGTGGAGGCCAAATCTGATTAAATATTTAATTTGATTAGACTTAGACGTCCATAACTGGTGTTGAACTATTTTTAGATGTAATAGGATTCTTATTTTAGGATTTCTTATTTAGAAAATCCTATTATGATCTAAAATAGGATGTTGATGGGCTATTTTATGTATAATATGATTCTTATCTTAGTGTTTACTATTTAGGAAATCCTACTATGACCTAGAATAGGATTTTCTCATCCTATATATATAGGTTGAGGGTGGAGGCACAAAGAATATAACACAAAATTAAGATTTTTGGGGTGCTCGTCCACAGGAGATCTAAGAGAATGTTCGCTGTAAGCCCCTAAATTTTAGGGGTTTGTTTTATATATATTTTACAGTATAATTTTAAATTACTTGACATTTTATTTTTTTAATTTTTACATGTTGGTAGGAATCTAATTTTTTTAGTATATATACATAGATAAACTTATATAAGTTTATATGCTGAAGTATCCAAAAAATATATTTTTTCATTATGGAAATAGTTAGGAAAATTGTTACTATAATTTTACTTTTAGTCTTACAGTATTTTATTTATTACTAAAAATACTTCGTAATTAGTAAATGGTTTTTTGCGAATATTAATAATAGCAAGTTACTACATTGTATGCAGTTAGTAGGTATATAGTACATATTATTTATTAAACATTTTTATTTAATTTTTTGGATAATATTTATTTAAGATTTTATTTAGTGTCTATAAGTGTATGCATATATTATATAGATATAAGTTAAAAAAAAGAAGGCAAAATATCACGAGATATTGAAAATCTCGTGATATCAGGAATACGAATTCTCCCGTCCGCCCCAACAGAGGAAACCGACTCGATGTATATAGGTATATATAGGTAACGAAAAAGAAAAAAATTGGTAACCTAAACCCTAGCGCCGATCCCTAACCCCCTAGGTCAACGTGCGCACGCTACCCCCTCCGCTCCCCGGCCGACCATCGACGACCGATAGCAGCGCCGTACGTAGCAGCGACGGAGGCCGCGAGAACAACAAAACAGCAGCAACCGGGGCAGAGAACGCCTACGTTCGCACTGTGATTCGATGCCGTCTTTCGTCCGTTTCATGAGCCGTTTGCTCTGGTATGTGAACAACCTACCCTCTACAACTCACTTCAAATAGTTCGAATTAATGTGCACGATACGCTTCGTAACTCGAGCCCAAAGTTGACAAAAAACTGTTCCAAAATAGAACAATTCTAGAGTTCAGAACCCTAATTTGGAAGCCAAATTATTGACGATTCTTCGACAGTTTTGAAATTCTAACTGAACAGGTTTATAGACAACCTATACGAGATGGAAACCCCACTTCTAGTTTTATTTTTTATTGATTAGATTATTGTTAAATCATTTTCAAAGTTTAGGAAAAATTTATTTTTAAAATATAGAAAAACCTCGATACGGAGTCCGTCCCGACAAATCGGACAACTTGGTCGCAAAACAGTCGCATCGAAAGGTGCGTATGGACTTCGTGCACGTGTGGGATTTGACGGAACTCGAATTGGTTGCGTGTGCACGACTAATTCGATGCGTATCTGTCAAATTATCCCGTATCGGTGATTTTCCAATTTAGCCAATTACTTTGTGCATGTTCATCATATCGAGACTAAACTTGCGCCATTAGGATCATGTTATTTTTTTGGTCCTGTATGTCAAGTTTGGTCCGATTCTGAGAAGGTCGACCGAAATATCTTTTTGGCTGGCCCGCGACCTGATCTAACGGGCGAATTTGGGCCCACCGAAATCCAACTTTGGACATACGGTTGGGTTCGTCTCGTCAAACCAGACCCGTAGACATATAGTTTGACGACTTTAGATACCATAGGTACTGGCACGCTTTTCGATGCAAAACGGATCCAACGGCGGACATCGTTTTGATCCAAAATTATGATTTTGCCGCTATGTCCAGAATTGGACTTTTGGACAGGCATTTCAAGACATATCTTTTATACCAAAAATATTTGTGGTATTTATTTCAGCATCCGAGACGTTTGGAAGATTTGGCTTTCTTGCTTCATCGATTTGCCGCTTTGAGCTATTGGCTCCTGCCCTTTTGCACACAACCTCATGCAAGATACCTTGCCTTATTTACTGTTTATAACTAGTTGCATGTTCTTTATTTGATTACTGCATATTTATTTTCTGTTTATTTTCAGTTGGATCCATGACTTGCTGTTTATAGTTATTTTATTTTGCTTTCAATTATTTTTCTTACTTATATTTTAATATGCATGTGGACCTAGTCTTAGCGGACTACCTTTTGACAGTGACCCTTGGGAGGGTGAAGACAGTTAGACTTATGGACTACCTAAATCCAAAACCCGTAGTAACTGCGTATTACGGTAGTCGTGTCGTGACGGTCACTAGGCTCAAGCTATGTGGACTGATGGGCACGTGGGCCGCTAGCCTCGAGTTATGCTGACTAATAGTATTGGTACTTGACGTGTGTGTGTGTCATGAGTTAGTCTTGGGGGAGTCAACCTTCACCTTCCCATACATCGAGATGTCTTCTAAATTGCATACTAGATTGGTTAGGTGACCTTAGTTAATGTCATGTTACACTTCGTTCTAGTCATGGCACGGGACAATGCCACATCGCGGAATAGTACGCTTCCCTTGTCCTTGTTTGGTTGTAGGGGTAGTCTACTATTTCGATGATGGGATATTGGACCGTGCTATGGTTGGGACACTTTCCTTTTGACATAATTTATATTCAGTATTTATGGCATGTTCTTCCTGTATGTTGTTACGTCCCTCTGAGGACTTGGTGATCTCTCTAGGGGTGTACTTTTGTGATGTTTCACAGGTGCTCTAGCCAAGGCCATACTTTACTCTTTTCCTTCGAGATGATTGCACTTGGATCGTCTTTTGCTTCGCTCGACAAATTTCTTCATTGTTTATGTATTCTTCTCTTTTATTAGTTGGTAGTAGATCTGTCTCCGCCCAACGTCTTGTACAAAATGATAATTCATAGTTAAATTTATGATATATTTATTCTCTTATTTGTGGATGAGAATAGTTGTCATGGTTTACTGCATTTTACAGCTTATGTATACATACGAGGATTCTATATATTGGAGTATACTTCGTATGTATGCAGCTGGCATGTCTACGTACCTAGTCCTAAGTATTTTAGAACTGGGGCATTACATTCGCACTTTGCTTTTAGAGATTTCCTATATAATATAAAAGGAAGGAGTAGATCTGATCGTGGAGTCGTCAACTTCGGTTAGGAAGATTGCTACGGTTGGTGAGTGATTTAATTGTAATCTCCATCGTTTCTTCTTGAGTGTGGTGAGGGGGTTGAACCTATTGTGGCAAAGGGTTCACCATTAATTTTTGTCAATGTTGTAATTTTATCTGAGTTATATAGATTAACATTTGACCATGTGACGTAGTCACGTCATATTCTTGTCTTTTAACTGTGCTTGGTGTTCGTTAGACAAAGGTTGGTTATTTCATGTGGGTTAGCCTATGTTTTCGTTGCGACAATGTCTCAGATACGATATCGAAGTGCTTGTAGGGCGTGTTCGATTTCCAACATCTGGTATCAGAGGAGGTTCGTTCATTCTGTCAGGTACCAATATCTGGTATTAGAGCTTTTGGGATTATGACAACCATGTCTAAGGAGCAGATGAACACACGAATGATCACCCTCACAAGAGGAAATTGGGCAATTTAGAAGCTAATGATGGAAGATTTACTCTGGTGCAAGGACTTGCATTGTCCGCTGGAGGACAACAACGCAAAGCCATTGAACAAAGCTGCTAAAGGACTGAAAACGACTGGATCAGAATGCCATTGGATTCATCAGCCAATAGTTGGACGATTCGATGTTTCACCACGTATCCATGGAGAGTTCTGCAAAAACATTATGGGAGAAGTTGCATTCATTGTATGAAAGGAAGATGACTTGCAATAAAGCTTTTCTTATTCGCCAACTCGAAGTACACGGAGGGTGCCTGAATGGCACGACATCTTAACAAGGTTTAGGATATCATCAATCACTTATCTGTGATGAAGATGATGAATGATAATGAGCTTCAGGCCCTTCTGCTTTTGACTTCTTTGTCGAAAAACTGGGAGACGTTGGTGATGTAGGTGAGCAACTCTGCTCCAGATGGAGTTGTCATGATGGAGGCAGTCAAAAGTAGTTTATTGAATGAGGAGGTCCAGTGTAAGCAATTGGATCGTCGTAAGAGTCCGCTTTGGTGGCTTCCTACGAGAAAGAAAGACCCAAGTCACAAACGAGGATTATAGTGCCCCACCCCGCTCAGTTCAACAGTTCAACTAGATGAATCAAATGAGTGCAACGACATTTAGACTTGGCTATGCAACGGCTTGCTCGAAGTCCCGCTCGGTCGAGGCAACTCCTCGTTTAGGTGGATGGCTTCGATAAACTCATCTCTGCTTCGTCTTCACACCTAATAAATGGATGCTTTTATTACGCACTGAGTAGGTATGCTAATAAAAGAGACAAACCCACATAGTTAAGGGAATAATTTTGTTATGTATCAGATTGTATAGAACATGAAAATATTGAACTTGATGCCTAGATATTACTGTACGATTGGGTTTTAAATTGGCACTCGGTCTTTCGATCCCACGACTTGGGTAAAGTAGAAGTTTGCTATGCTGTCATATTAGACTATCGAGTTGCTGTCATAATCTATCCTTTCCCACGATTTCATGCATGTTTCCACGGTCTCAATGCTTGTTATAGCATGCACGACCCCACGATTTCATAGCTTGCCATATAGAGTATGGCTTGGTTGTTGGTACTGTACGGAACATAGTTGGTTCAAGTTAAGCAAGAGGGCTATCAAGTATCGTTCCTGAGTGTCAAATGTAAAGTATGATAACATTAAAAGTTTTCGGAACTATCAGTCGCTAATGCAGTCAAGGTTTGGGAGATGTATGAGGGAATATGGAAAGAACATAGTTGAACAAATATTGAGTAATACGGTCAGTTAGGTAGGGACCATTGCCTGGCTATTGGATAACTTGTGCACAAGGTTTGAGTTCCTCGAACGAATCACCGGGACACCGGGATCGTATCGACCTAGGAGAAGCTAATATTGTGCGTCCTTCAGCGGGTGTACGACCGAGTCTGAAGTGCATCGCATTTACTGGGCTACAGGACCTTCAGTGGAGTTTGTACCTCACACTCGAACGGTTCCCGTGTGCTAGGAGTCCATGGATAGCTTGTCATGCTAGTGACCTTCATATATATTGAGTCGACGTGATTGTGGCAATCTGCGTGCATGTCATAGATTGAGTCAAGAGTGGATGCACGATACGAAACTAATCATCATAAGCATTGGCTTCAACAGAGACACATGCTGCGGTACGATATGTGGTGTACGGTCTAGTAGTCTGACACAAAGTCCTTATGTTATAACCGTATTGTTGTGTTGAAACAGGAAAGGTCAGAAGGTATGTATGGGTAAGTTTACAGTATATTGTGAGGCACGAGCATAATGTTGTTACACAAATGGGCCTTATGCCACAAACATGTTGTTGCGACACTAGTAGGCTATATAGTTTATTCAATGAAACCAATCATAAGTAAGATTAAAAAGACCACTAAAACTATAGCACGCACTCACTAAAATAACGTATTGGTTTTGTATGGGTGGGCGAGAGACCTCCCCACCAGTGCATTCAATGTACTAATAAACCCACATTTTGTATGTATGTTCCAGGTAGCTATTTGCTCGGTACGGAGCTCGCTTGGACGCATCGAGGCATGGAGTTCCTTGACATTTCGAGACGTGCGACCGCATTAGAGTCTTCACTTATACGTGACATAATGTGGACATTGTCTTCTTTAAATTGTAAGTCTAAGGGCATGATTCTTTTACATTGAGATAAGAGAGAGAGAGAGAGAGAGAGAAAGAAAGAGAGAGAGAGAAAGAGCTGAGTGATTATATTCAGAGAGAGTGTGAGCATTGAGTGATTGTAATCTTGGCTTCGAGCCGTTGTAATATGTTTCAATATCAATAAAGAAGACCTTATTTTTTTTATACAATTGTGTCGATTCAATTTTTATGCTAGGAACTTCTGTGCGACGTCCCCATCGCTGAACTGCTATATCGGCCGTTATGGTATCCGACTTGCGCGAGCGCAACTTGACATAATGGTATCAGAGCCCTAGCGAAGACGATTGGTTCTATGGAACCGGGGCGTGACATAATGGTATCAGATCCCGGCTTTACATTCTTGGACTTTCGATTGAATGCTTTTGAACTCTGATATTGCATTCATACTTGCTATTGATAACGATCTCTCAATGTTCTGCGGGATGTTCTACACAATAACTCTAGATATTTTATAAAATCATGTGTTGGTATTGCATTGATCAAAAGATAGTTTTGCGTGAGGCCTGGTTGGCTGAGTTGGGCTGAGCAATATATACCTAGACCTGCGTCGATGTTAACAAGTCATGTGCGGGATCAAATATTTTTTATGAGAATATGTTGTACTCGATTAATGAGATGTTAGGTAGTTAATGCTAGAGGTACTGTGAGCCCATCTATTTTTATTATTATTTTTTATTTAATTATTTATTTTCCTTATCATTTAGATATTTGTGGTTCATAGTTCACAATTTTACTATAATATATGTATAAGTTTCAATGTATATAAAACCCTTGCAAAACCATATCATCCAGGGACTAAAATTGCAAAAGTTTAAAATTTAAACTTTGTGTTCTGATACTCGAAAGGATTGGGTATCTACTCCTAACCAGATTCAAACTGAAGGATCCTTTAGATAACAGATGATGCAAAATCGAATATCATTTGAATCGCCTTAAATCTCTCTGAAACTATCCCTATCTCGTCCATGCCTTATATATATATATGAATGTTTCTCCTGCGAGTTTTCTCTACGAACCCTAGCAAACTTCCCATCATCCCTGTCACCAAGGACCTAGTAGAGCTTCGAAGCAGGAGTTTTGGGTTGAAACAGGTACTCCTTCTACTCCCTCACACAGTGAATACTCTGATCTTGCATTTATACCTAGATAGATGGGTAGATGTTTGATGCTTTTACTCAGTAGACACACGGGGGTGAACTTCTAACACAGGCAAGAGGGGAGAGTATGTTCGTAGGGTTATTGGGATGGGAAGGTACATATTTTCCCTGTTTGAGTTTCAGATGCATACACATCATAGTTCTTGTCACTTAGGTTGATATAAGAACCTACGACCTAGAGTAGTATATCACCTCAGGAAAGGGGGGGAGAAGTAGACTGCATCAGAGACTTGATGCCAAAACCCTTACACACAACCTTGAGACCAGACTTTACCCACTGGACTGTTCAGATACCACATATAGATTTGGCAACACATCAATTGACCAGATAACAAGGGACTGGACCCTGAGAAACAAGATTATTCCACAGGAAAACCTATAGGGAGTTCCAGCCAAGAAATAGGTTTGAGATTTCCTATGTCTCTACTGGGAAGCAGGGGACCTCATAGCAGACAAGTCAATACCTGGTGGACAGAGTATATTTCACTGGTGACTGATTCACCAGTTAAGGGAGTCAGAAACCCATGAGAAGTCCAGACAGGAAAGCATGGTACAGGACATTACTGTAGCATGATAGATACCAGAGTCAATCGACTCTTGAGACTTCACATATAGACCATATCAGATTGGTCATGGTACAAATTATGGAAGGGAATGTCAGGTAAGAAAAACCAGTACACCCTAGCTGTGGTCCAGAACCACCTGAGTAGCCTAGTAAACCAAACCTAGGGTCTGTCTTTCCTTACCCAAATTCTTTGGACCCTAAATCAAGGGTATTGCTAAGTATCCAACTAGTTAGTAGACCATTAAGTAGTCATTTTTAGCATACATGAGAGATGAGGGTTTAATACTTGTACCAGGAAACCATGGTGGTAGGATTTTCATTCCACCAACCAACAGGAGACCAGCTGCACCCTGGTCCAGTTACATGGGGTCTGGCATCAGGGGGTCTTGGGTACACTGTACTAAGGTGACCAAGTATTATAGTCCATTGATACCCATGCTGAGTATTCAGTCCTCAAGAGGGTGTGAACTTATTTACACATATAAGTAGGGCAAGACTAATCTAACAATATAAAACCAGGAAACTATGGGTGTGGGAGTAGAGTAATGACAGTAGAATAGTTTTAGGATAACACGCAAGTACTTAGCATGAATTCAGTACAGGTTCAACTTTGACACTAGTGTTGGTTTTCAACCTAAAGAAAAAGAGGGTAACTTAGGCCATGCACTAGGACAATAGAAATAATTATGGATTTTTCTTTACACATTCAATATTGTATGTTGATCCTTATAAATTATTAAATAGGTCATTTGGGCTCAAACTTGGCATTGGATCTATTACAGCAGTTCAGGACCTCAGACGAGTACAGTTCGTTGTCTGTTTTCAGTATTGAATTTTACTATATCTCATTGATTAGTCATTAATTATGTGAATTTTTATCTTATTATAAAACAATGAGTCGGGAACTTGAAGTACCAAAGATATGTGATTCGACCATAGCCCGTATTTATTTTCTGCAAGTAGTGTAGCCCGTGTTTATTTTCTGCAAGTAGTGTAGCCCATGTTTATTTTCTGCAAGTAGTGTAGCCCGTGAATAGTGTAGCCCGTGTTTATTTTCTGCAAGTAGTGTAGCCCGTGTTTATTTTTCATGCAAGTAGACCTCGTAGACCATGCGGTGTAGTACCCCAGACCGATCACATATCAAGGTATTTCAAACAGTTGGGAAGGTATTTGTCTACTTTATTTTACTGTCTTTTCTCACAGCTTTACTATTTATTTTTAAAACTCATGATTGATGTCTAACCTTTGTTTATAGTCATTTTCATATATTGGAACTGCATTCGATGAATTGTACTCGTTCCATCCTGACTGGGTAACCAAATAAATTTTAGGTGATTGCGAGGAGGTCGAGTGCCCTGACCAGTATGGCCCATACATGGGGGATTTTGTTGAGACATATTTTGCTTATCAGGAGGAGTACGCAGCGTCTGATCCTGCTGCATTTGCTTAGTTTCCTTTTAGTTAGAGCTGAGACTTGTATTGGATTTTGAGTTGACATTGAGACTTGTAGTGGAGATATTATTTCATTTTATTATCATACCTTTCCCTTGAGATGGATATTTATTACACTTTCTAGTTTTTGAGCTGTAACTTTGAGTTGTGGTTGTCCTATGTGAGTAGTATATTATTGCGTGGTTGTTCATCATATTGTTACAGCGTTCTACCGCCGACTCTGCGGCGTAGGCTGGGCGTGCACACGGTTCATGCCCAAATATTGGGTGCGGGTCGTGACACGTTTTTATGGTGGCCCATACAGGTCGACGTTTCGCAAGACCAGCGAAACTGTAGTAGTACTTAAGATAGTCGTACTACTGCGGGCCTATGACTAGGAATAGGAATAGGGACTTAAGGACTGTCTTCGTAAGTCAAAAATTTCGTCATTGACTTCTATATTCGATTTCAAG
Source organism: Iris pallida (assembly GCA_029216955.1). Classification (NCBI taxonomy): domain Eukaryota; kingdom Viridiplantae; phylum Streptophyta; class Magnoliopsida; order Asparagales; family Iridaceae; genus Iris; species Iris pallida. The sequence goes on from JANAVB010036823.1 coordinate 72,918, forward strand.
TATCTTATGCATCCTGTTTGAATCATTCCATTCGTCTAATAAATTTCCTTTGTTTTTAGCTAATGGATTCACAGGACAGGAACAACGCTGCATGGAATACTCCACCAGCTGTTGGCAGATTTTTCACTTACGAGACTCCTCCGACACAGGGAGGCCCGCTTACTCACCAGGGTGGACCGGCTCAGCCACAGTACTCGAGGTTCCGCAGGGATAACATTCCGCCTCCACCACAGTTCCATCCGCAGACGCCAGCACCAGCACCCATTCCTCCACCGGCACCAGCAGCTTATTCTCCACCTGCGATGCACCCAGCACCAGCCGTGTAGTCCACACCTATGATGCAGCAGGTTCCCTATATGTACACAGCACCAGCCATGCATCCAGCACCAGTGATGTACCCAGCACCTACTGTATATCCTGCGCCAGCGATGTACCCGGCACTGTACTGCCTTCGCCACCAGCATTGGACAATGTCACACTCCTCGGGATCATCCAGCAGCAGGCCAACATGTTTCGTGACACTCTGAGAGAGGCACTTCAGATTCGAGATGCTCCCCGACAGCAACCGGGGAATCCCAAGCACTTTATGGACTTTAGGCCCATGCCATTCTATGGGACAGAGGGGATCGTCTATGTTGACGAATGGCTGGAGAACGTAGAGAGGTATCTGAAGATGGCTCGAATTCCAGAAGATCTGAAGATAGAGTCAGTCAGTGGACAGCTTTTTGACATTGCGCGGATATGGTACCAAGGCGAGCCCCGCTTTTCTGCTCCAGACGTTACTTGGGAGGAGTTCAAGCGCCTATTCAAGAAGAAGTTCCACCCATATGTAGCACGAGAGGCACTAGTGAGCCAGTTCGAGCATCTGGAACAAGGCAACCATACCGTTGATGAGTATACAACAGAGTTTTCTCGCCTAAGTCGCTTTGCGGAGAACTTGGTCAGAACCCCGGAAGACGAGGCGCGACGGTTCAGGTAGGGACTGTCACACGAGATTCGCTTGGCCATCGCTACCAGCCGAGCTACTACCTATGAAGAGATTCTGGAGGTCGCACAAGCAGTGGAGGAAGAACTGAATTACAGACCGAAGAGGAGTCGAGAGACTTTTGGAGGAAACAACAACCAATCAGCCCCGGCGAAGCATCCCCAGTTCCAGCAGAAGACATTTCAGCACCATCATCAGCAACAGTTCCAGCCTGCTGGTAAGACTCCAGCATACCAGCAGAACCGGGCCCCAGCCCGAGCCCAGACTCAGCAGCCGCAGAGACAGCAACAGCAGATTCCACACTGCACTCACTGCGGGAGGAACGGACACATTTGGACGACTGCCGAAAGAGACTCGGAGCATGCTTATATTGTGGATCTTCCTCGCATCAGATGAAGGATTGCTTACTAGTCCCTAAACGGACAGGACCCGAGACGGCACCGGCACAGAGAGGACCAGCAGCACCTCAGCCACGAGGTCCCCCACTACCCACTCAGCAGCAGCGTTTCGCTCAGCACCAGCAGAGAGGCGCACCCCAGCAGGGCCGAGCTTTTGCCCTGACCGTTGAGGAGCCAGAGCCTACCCCAGACGTGATAGCAGGTTCCATACTTCTTGATTCTATTTCCGCTGTGGCTTTATTTGATTCCGGCGCATCCCATAGTTTTATCTCTGTAGCTTTTGTATTCAAGCATAGTATAGCGTCTGTATCCTTGGGTGGTAGTTGCAAAATTATGACAGGCAGAGGCATTATCCTAGTCAAGGATATATGCATGAGGCGACGCATCACTTTGGGAGGAAGAGAGTTGCGCGCCAACTTGCTCGTAATGCCACTACCGAGTTTCGACATTGTTCTCGGTATGGATTGGTTGACTGCCACCGAGGATGTGTTGTATTCAGTCCTCCGGAGGAACCGGTGTCACCCCCATTTCCTGTATTTCGTATTTGTACTCGTAATTTGATTTTTGGTACGTATTTTATTTTCTCGACTTGCGGATTTTGGTTTCTCGTAAATGGGTTTGGACCATGGCTTGGTTTTATTTTGTAGAGATGGTTTGGTTTGGTTCATCATGAGTGGAACACTTTAACCTACACTCTATCCTCAACACAACACACCCACCTCCATTAAATCCTACCTAACTTTTCTCTCTCCTTTTTATTTTTCATTTACTTCTCCATCTCCTTCTTCTTCCTTCCTCTACACAACTCCCCAACCCATAGGCAAGTGCACCTTGCCATCAAATAAGCACCACTTTTTATTTGTCCATTAGCTAGATTAGGCCATGGAGAACAACTTTAGAACTTGACATTTTGTGATTTGGAGCTTTCATTTTTCTAGATCTAGGTTTTAACTATTTTTGGATTTACATGGTTTGATCTATTTTGGTTGGATTTTTGTGGGTTTTGATGCTTCCATGTGGAAAAGAATTCAATTTTACTCAAGTTAGACCTTTGAAAATCTAGATTTGGTTTTGATTTTACCAAGATATGAAGTTTTGAACCTTAGAGTTCTTGGAGTCTTCTTCTCGGCCTGGAGAAGAAGCAGCAGCCTGCGCTCTTTAGTGCAGGGCTGGATTGCGCATCCCCCTCGGCCAGCACTCTTTAGCGCAGCGCCGACCGCACAGCTTGCTCCTTGGCGAACTGCGCTCAACCCGAGTGCGCATGGATTCACGCGCAGTCTGCTCATGCGCAATCTATCCCTGCGCACTCCACTCATGCGCAATCTGACCCTGCGTACTCCATTCCTGCGCAACCTGATCCAGCGCAATCCATCTGCTGCGCCATTCACTCCTGCGCAGCTCGCCCCTGCGCACTTGGTACCCTGCGCAGCTCACCCCTGCGTAGCTCACCCCTGCGCACTTGGTACCCTACGCAGCTCACCCCTGCGCAGCTCGCCCCTGCGCACTTGGTACCCTGCACAGCTCACCCCTGCGCAGCTCACCCTGCGCACTTGGCACCCTGCGCAGTACATACCCTGCACAACCTACTTGTCTATGATGAATTTGTTATTTCTTGATCTTGGCTCTTCTATAGTCCTATTTTATATTAGTATTTTATTAGGTATTTTACGTCCATTTTATATCCTTACGCCTTTTGACATGAACTTGATTTTGCTTAATATGTTTGGAATGACTATTGTACATAGCATGGTATGACAAGGAACTAGCATAACACGACAGTGACCCGTAGTGGTGCACTCCTGACATGACCAACCTGACTTGATAGTGGCCCGTAGTGGCGCACTCCTGACAGTACCCTGACATGATTTATCTTGATAACTTGATAAGTGGCCCGTGGCGGCGCACTCCTGACTTGACTTGTAACTTGTAACTTGACTCGTATAATCAACTTGACACCGTGGGTGTTCCTGCTTGCCTGCTTGTATAATCCACTTGTCTTGTCTTGCATCATGTCTAGGACGTGACTTCCTGGGTACCACGGCCAGGGACTCGCGCTAAATTAGATTAGGCTAATGATTAGATCAAACTAGAACATGGAGAATTCCCAGTCACAGGCAATCTCGTTATCTGGGCGCTTTAATGGACTTGTAGCTTGCCGACGAGTAGAGCACATTTCCAGCACACTATCATGTGTTGCACCCTCTAAGTCACCTAAGGGTACATTTGTCTCCCGGGCAATGTACCCACCTATAACTCTCAACCCGCGGAAGGATAACTGGATAGTCTGTAGGGCTTGGGACTGGGAGTTTCTCACTTGCATCTTGTTAGTAATTAGGATTGTGATAACCCTAGTTAGTTAAAGTAGTAAGCCGTAGTATTTGTTTGGCCGATTGCGAATGGATGGTGTCCAGCCTTGTCTAAGTCTTGTCTAGCTCCAGTACCTGCTATCTCCTGAGCATGTTTGTTTTACTTATCTTAACGATAAATGGGTAGAGACAGTGAGCTATTCAGGCGAAGGGGTACAATCCCGGTCCTTGTTTGGTTTAAGGATTGTAACCTGGCTCCCGGAATGGTTCCACGTCCCTAGTCGTTTATCGCCCTGTGTACTTTACTACATGTACTTCTTTTATTCTTATGTTCTGATATGCTGGCTTTTGTTCTTATTTGTGGCCTCCTTTGTGGCACTTGCTCTTTCTGGGGTTTGACCCAGCTGGTTTTGTGTGGCCAGATTTCGGAGCAGCTCCCGAGGATCTACCAAGCTTCCAGCCCAATGGTGAACACTAGACGGAACCCGGGCTACGAGTGGGTTTTTCCTTTTTGTTTCACCCACTTATATGTAAATTTATTCTTTTGAGGCGTTTAGCCGACGAGCACCTGTTAGCTCGATGCACATTTACTTACTGTCTGCCTACGGGCTGTAAACATGATTAACAAATCCTAGGGTTGATCATGTATGACTGAACTCTTGCTAGTCCTATCATTTTGTACGACTAGCTTCATGACCATCCAATATGTAATATTTGGGACGCCTTATATATATATATTTGATGCTCTAATATCTTGTAACTCTGTTAATTGCTTGAGATTGAGACAATAGGCTTGACCTTAAGAGACTGCTGGCTTGTAGTAAACCCTCATATCTAGACAGCCGTGACCATATTGTTGAGATGTATTCTATTTCAATATACGTAGCCGGCTATGTCTGCCCCCGCTCTCCAGTATTCTGGTTCTGGGGCATGACAACCGGCTTTTGAGTTTACGAGAGGAGCAGTCGAGCAGCAGCACGAAGCTTTTTGTGGAGCTATGATCGAGGGAGAGGAGATCCCACATCCCATCATCACGGAGTTCATAGACGTTTTTCCTGAAGATTTGCCAGGATTGCCGCCAGACAGGGACATCGAGTTTGCTATTGATCTAGTGCCAGGCGCAGTACCGACAGCGCAGCCGGTATATCAGATCAACAACAAGGAGGCTGAAGAATTGAAAAAGCAGATAGACGAATTGCTAGAAAAAGGGTTCATCAGAGAGAGTTCATCGCCATGGGGCTCTCCTGTCCTTTTTGTGCCGAAGAAGGATGGTACGGTACGAATGTGCATCGACTACCGCACCTTGAACAATCTTACTATCAAGAACAAGTACCCGCTGCCGAGGATAGATGATCTTTTCGATCAGTTGAGCGGCGTGCGAGTATTCTCTAAGATAGATTTGAGGTCGGGCTACCATCAGTTGAAAGTGAATAAGGAATACATACCGAAGAATGCTTTTCGGACCAAGTACGGACAATACGAGTTCATGGTGATGCCATTCGGGTTGACTAATGCCCCGACAGTCTTCATGAACTTGATGAACAAGGTATTCCATCCGTACCTTGACAAGTTCGTGGTGGTATTTATCGATGACATACTCATCTATTCGAAAACATCGGAGGAGCACGAAGAACATCTGAGGATCGTGCTAGAGACCCTCAGGAGGAAGAAGCTCTATGGAAAGCTCTCGAAATATGAGTTCTTCTTGGACAAGGTAGAGTTCCTTGGTCATGTGGTGACAGGCGACGGTATATCCGTCGATCCGAAGAAGGTGACAGCAGTGGAAGCATGGTCTACTCCGACTACAGTGGCGGAAGTACGAAGCTTCTTGGGGTTAGCTGGATATTATCGGAAGTTCGTACAGGACTTCGTTCAGATTATAGAGCCGCTTACTAGGCTCACGAGAAAAGATGTGGAGTTCGTGTGGACGGAGGATTGTCAGGCTGTGTTCGATGAGTTAAAGAAGAGATTGACGACAGCCCCTATCTTAGCCTTGCCTTCGGGATCGGGAGGTTTCACCATTTATAGTGATGCCTCGAGCAAAGGACTGGACTGTATCCTAGAGCAGAACAAGAGAGTGATAGCCTATGCGTCTCGACAGTTGAGACCGCATGAGAAGAACTATCCCACTCACGATCTTGAGTTGGCAGCCGTGATCTTTGCCTTGAAGTTATGGAGACATTATTTGTACGGAGAGCGAGTGGAAATCTTCACTGACCACAAAAGCTTGAAGTACGTCTTCACACAAAAGGAGTTGAACATGAGGCAGCGCAGATGGCTTGAGCTGATTAGTGACTATGACATATCACTGCAGTACCACCCGGGAAAAGCCAACGTTGTTTCGGATGCTTTGAGCAGGTATCCCGTGGCAATGTGCTTGACCCGAGATCGTCACTTGTTAGCGGATTTAGAGAGTTTGGATATTGAGATCGTCATGCCAGGAGCCGAGATGCAGATGATGGGCATGCAGATTCAGTCAGGACTGATGGACAGGATTCGGGAGGCACAACATCAGGATGAACAATTGAAGGAAATTATAGCACAAGCACGAGCTGGATCGCGGAATGATTTTACTATTGCAGAGGATGGTTCGTTGAGGCACGGGACAAGACTTTGCGTACCGAGTGGAGAGCTTAGAGAAGAAGTTATGCAAGAGGCACATCGCTCCCAGTATTCCTTACATCCGGGAGCCAATAAGATGTACAAAGATCTGCGCAACCACGTATGGTGGTATGGTATGAAACGCGAAGTAGCTTGCTTCGTTTCTAGGTGCCTCGTATGTCAGCAGGTCAAAGCCGAGAGGCAGAGACCAGGAGGATTGTTGCAGCCGCTTCCGATACCCGAGTGGAAGTGGGAACACATCACTATGGATTTCGTTTCCGGTCTTCCACGGTCATCGGGCGGAAAGGATGCGATTTGGGTCATCGTTGACCGGTTGACCAAATCGGCCCACTTTATTCCATTTAAGGTGGGGTTGTCTACGGAGAAGCTGGCAGAGCTCTACGTGAAGCAGATAGTCTGATTGCACAGGGTTCCAGTGAGTATCGTGTCGGACCGTGACAATAGGTTCACCTCTCATTTTTGGAGAAGCCTACAGGCCAGTCTGGGCACAACGCTCAAATTTAGCACTGCTTATTATCCGCAGACAGATGGACAGTCGGAGCGTACCATTCAGACACTCGAGGATATGCTGTGGACATGCATACTAGATTTTGGCGGCTCATAGGAGGACCACCTTCATCTCATAGAGTTCTCTTATAACAACAGCTACCAAGCTAGTATCGAGATGTCCCCTTTCGAGGCGTTGTATGGTCGGAGATGTCGTACCCCGCTGTCTTGGGACGACGTAGGAGAGCGTGCACTGTTGGGACCAGAGATGGTAGTAAATGCTGCGGAGAAGGTCAAGGTGATTAGAGAGCGGCTTCGCGTGGCTCAGGACAGGCAGAAACACTTGGCCGACAGTCACCGTAGGCCGTTAGAATTTAAGGTATAGAATTTATTTAAGATTTAATGGCTTGTATAGTTATGAGGTTGTGTTAACATTTTGTGCATCTAGGTCTGTGACTTGGTGTTTTTGAAAATTTCTCCGACACGTGGCACTATCCGTTTCGGTAAAGACGGCAAACTCAGCCCACGTTTCATTGGGCCGTTTGAGATCCTCGAGAAAATTGGTGCAGTAGCATACCGATTAGCCTTGCCGCCTGTACTGGAAGGAGTGCACAACGTGTTCCATGTATCCCAGCTACGATGATACGTGGCGGACCCCAGCCATGTCTTGGACCATTCAGAGCTCGACGTGGGACCGAGTCTCAGCTATCAGGAGCAGCCCGTAGAGATTCTGGACCGTAGAGAGAAGGTGCTGAGGAATCAAGTGATTCCTTTGGTTCGTGTCGCGTGGAGACACCACTCCCCAGGTGAGTCTACGTGGGAGAGAGAGGATGAGATGCGCGAGCGCTACCCCTACCTCTTTGAGGACTGAGGTACAGCTTCTACGCTACTTTTCAGCAGAATTTCGAGGACGAAATTAATTTAAGGAGGATAGATTTGTGAGCCCATCTATTTTTTTTATTATTTATTTTTTTATTTAATTATTTATTTTCCTTATCATTTAGATATTTGTGGTTCATAGTTCACAATTTTACTATAATATATGTATAAGTTTTAATGTATATAAAACCCTTGCAAAACCATATCATCCATGGACTAAAATTGCAAAAGTTTAAAATTTAAACTTTGTGTTCTGATACTCGAAAGGATTGGGTATCTACTCCTAACCAGATTCAAACTGAAGGATCCTTTAGATAACAGATGATGCAAAATCGAATCTCATTTGAATCGCCTTAAATCTCTCTGAAACTATCCCTATCTCGTCCATGCCTTATATATATATGAATGTTTCTCCTGCGAGTTTTCTCTACGAACCCTAGCAAACTTTCCATCATCCCTGTCACCAAGGACTTAGTAGAGCTTCGAAGCAGGAGTTTTGGGTTGAAACATGTACTCCTTCTACTCCCTCACACAGTGAATACTCTGATCTTGCATTTATACCTAGATAGATGGGTAGATATTTGATGCTTTTACTCAGTAGACACACGGGGGTGAACTTCTAACACATGCAAGAGGGGAGAGTATGTTCGTAGGGTTATTGGGACGGGAAGGTACATATTTTCCCTGTTTGAGTTTCAGATGCATACACATCATAGTTCTTGTCACTTAGGTTGATATAAGAACCTACGACCTAGAGTAGTATATCACCTCAGGAAAGAGGGGGGAGAAGTAGACTGCATCAGAGACTTGATGCCAAAACCCCTACACACAACCTTGAGACCAGACTTTACCCACTGGACTGTTCAGATACCACATATAGATTTGGCAACACATCAATTGACCAGATAACAAGGGACCGGACCCTGAGAAACAAGATTATTCCACAGGGAAACCTATAGGGAGTTCCAGCCAAGAAATAGGTTTGAGAATTTCCTATGTCTCTACTAGAAAGTAGGGGACCTCATAGCAGACAAGTCAATACCTGGTGGACAGAGTATATTTCACTGGTGACTGATTCACCAGTTAAGGGAGTCAGAAACCCACAAGAAGTCCAGAAAGGAAAGCATGGTACAGGACATTACTGTAGCATGACAGATACCAAAGTCAATCGACTCTTGAGATTTCACATATAGACCATATCAGATTGGTCATGGTACAAATTATGGAAGGGAATGTCAGGTAAAAAAAACCAGTACACCCTAGCTGTGGTCCAGAACCACCTGAGTAGCCTAGTAAACCAAGCCTAGGGTCTGTCTTTCCTTACCCAAATTCTTTGGACCCTAAATCAAGGGTATTGCTAAGTATCCAACTAGTTAGTAGACCATTAAGTAGTCATTTTTAGCATACATGAGAGATGAGGGTTTAATACTTGTACCAGGAAACCATGGGGGTAGGATTTTCATTCCACCAACCAACAGGAGACCAGCTGCACCCTGGTCTAGTTACATGGGGTCTGGCATCAGGGGGTCTTGGGTACACTGTACTAAGGTGACCAAGTATTATAGTCCATTGATACCCATGTTGAGTATTCAGTCCTCAAGAGGCCAGGTGTGAACTTATGACACATATAAGTAGGGCAAGACTAATCTAACAATATAAAACCAGGAAACTATGGGTGTGGGAGTAGAGTAATGACAGTAGAATAGTTTTAGGATAACACCCAAGTACTTAGCATGAATTCAGTACAGGTTCAACTTTGACACTAGTGTTGGTTTTCAACCTAAGGAAAAAGAGGGTAACTTAGGCCATGCACTAGGACAATAGAAATAATTATGGATTTTTCTTTACACATTCAATATTGTATGTTGATCCTTATAAATTATTAAATAGGTCATTTGGGCTCAGACTTGGCATTGGATCTATTACAGCAGTTCAGGACCTCAGGCGAGTACAGTTCGTTGTCTGTTTTCAGTATTGAATTTCACTATATCTCATTGATTAGTCATTAATTATGTGAATTTTTATCTTATTATAAAACAATGAGTCGGAAACTTGAAGTACCAAAGATATGTGATCCGACCATAGCCCGTGTTTATTTTCTGCAAGTAGTGTAGCCCGTGTTTATTTTCTGCAAGTAGTGTAGCCCGTGTTTATTTTCTGCAAGTAGTGTAGCCCGTATTTATTTTCTGCAAGTAGTGTAGCCCGTGTTTATTTTCTGCAAGTAGTGTATCCCGTGAGTAGTGTAGCCCGTGTTTATTTTCTGCAAGTAGTGTAGCCCGTGAGTAGTGTAGCCCGTGTTTATTTTTCATGCAAGTAGACCTCGTAGACCGTGCGGTGTAGTACCCCAGACCGATCACATATCAAGGTATTTCAAACAGTTGGGAAGGTATTTGTCTACTTTATTTTACTGTCTTTTCTCACAGCTTTACTATTTATTTTTAAAACTCATGATTGATGTCTAACCTTTGTTTATAGTCATTTTCATATATTGGAACTGCATTCGATGAATTGTACTCGTTCCATCCTGACTGGGTAACCAAATAAATTTTAGGTGATTGCGAGGAGGTCGAGTGCCCTGACCAGTATGGCCCATACATGGGGGATTTTGTTGAGACATATTTTGCTTATCAGGAGGAGTACGCAGCGTCTGATCCTGCTGCGTTTGCTTAGTTTCCTTTTAGTTAGAGCTGAGACTTGTATTGGATTTTGAGTTGACATTGAGACTTGTAGTGGAGATATCATTTCATTTTATTATCATACCTTTCCTTTGAGATGGATATTTATTATACTTTCTAGTTTTTGAGCTGTGACTTTGAGTTGTGGTTGTCCTATGTGAGTAGTATATTATTGCGTGGTTGTTCATCATATTGTTACAGCGTTCTACCGCCGACTCTGCGGCGTAGGCTGGGCGTGCACACGGTTCATGCCCAAATATTGGGTGCGGGTCGTGACACGTACTATCAAAAAGACGATATCATCGGTACAATATAGATGGATCGTGCTTGGATCTTGAGGAATGGATCAATGGGATACACAAGGGATTGGTTGTGATTTGAATAATCATTTCGAGAATTTATTAAGCGACTTCATCCCTGAGTGGTGTATGGGATAGCCTTGGGGATGTTCGATCAATTGAGAATTCGGGATACCAACGAGTCTATCAGCAAGAGATGGATAACAAAATGGCTTAGAATAAGTTTCTAGATTAGTCATGATTTCAGATATCTTGTGCAAGATTGGGTTAGACGAACAAGAAGCGATGCGCATCGAGTTGGAATTGTACGATGTTATGAAATGCAAATGATAGATAGATAGATTGATCGAGGAAAGTTAATGTGAAATGGAGTGGATGACTTAATCGAGGGAATATATATGGATCATATACGAAAATGTTGATATAGAACTAAACAGAATTGAATTTTGAATTTGACTAAGAAAAATAGCACAATTGGAAGACATCGTGCATAAAAACGTTGATTTGAAGACGCGAGAATGACTCTAAGGGTTTAGATGAAATTGCTCGATGACTTGAGTTAGTATATAACGATACGATTGAAAGAATATGTTAATCGATGAAATAAGACATAGACAGTAACAAATGTGATTTTGAGTTTGAACGAATTAATCATGTAACTAGTTTTGGAGATAGCTATAGCTGATTTGATCTTGAATGTCGAGGAGCTGATTGTATATCCAATTCGGATGATATCATTAGTTGCACGACTCAGAGTTTGTTACAAAAGGAAGATCATCAGGATATATGTATCATTGATGGTATTGAGGCATATCAAATACCGATATAAGATAATTCCAGGGTACTCTGATTCGATGAATAATGATCGTATCGAATGTTGTTATTTGAAACAAATTCTATACTTTTGTGGATTTCACAGACCGAATGATAATATCGAACATTGAATGACTTAATTTGGTGAACTTGAAGTGTACATGAATAAATGTAAGTCAAACTATGTGAAATGAAAACGTTAACGAATTTGATGATGTAACACCCAGTTTTCCAGATGAGGGTAATTTTAAAATTTTGTAATTATAATTATTATTATTGATATTTAATTCATATTATGATTTTAGTGATTTTTAATAAATTTTAAACTATTTTAAAACTGGTTTAAGTCATGACTTGTGATTTTGATGTGCTGCTAGTGAAACCTGAGAAACTGCATGACCTAGAGCCTAACCATGTTATTAGCATGATTAATTATCATTTTTAGCCTAGGAGTATTTTGGTAATTTTGACTTATTTGAATTATTTGGTGATTTGTTGAATTGGTGAATTCTAGTTTGACTTTGACTTGTTGAGACCTAGTGGACAAGCCTAGAACCTAACCCTAACCATGGTGACCCTAGTCTAACTTGAGTTAACCTATTTTAGTCATTAGAGAATAGTTTTAGAATGAGGGGATGTGGTTTGGTGAATTTAAGTCACGGTTTGAGGTTTCATGAAATGACTTATGGCTTAACTATTTAATTGATCATGACTTAAGCCCATGGGCCATTTAGTGAACCCTAACCCTAATTAATGAACCTATGAACAGCCACATAGGGATCCCCACCCTATTTAAACACTTATTCATTAGGGTTGCCTCCTTTTTATCATTCCTACACTTGGAGAAAAGAGAGGTGTTCTTCCCCCTTCCAAAAATTTCCCATTTATTCATTTGATCTCCTTTTTCATCCTAGTCTTTTGCATTAGGTTCTAATTTTTGTATATTTAATATTTCTGGAGGTTAATCTCAGTTTTGGGCTCAATTGGAACATTTGGCCATCAAGAGGAACACCCCCCATTTGGAGCTTTCTTGCAATTTTGCACCTATAGGTAAAACTCCTTAAATTGATTTAATTTTTGTTTTCTTTGCATTTAGGGCTAGATCTAGGAGTCCCTTAGGTGTCCCTAAAATTTGGGTGAATTTCGTGTCCGTTTGGTGTCCGTATCGGACACGTGTCGTATTGTATGTTAGGTGTTCGATGAAATGCCTCTATGGATTAAATGTTATTATTTTTCGAAACAAATTTTATATTTGGATATCTCTTTATTTGTAGATTATATATGTGTATGACTGAGCAGTAATTTAGGAGTTTTTCGTGTCCAAATCGGGCACGCACCGCACGTACGGGATACAGCACAGGCCTCGTGCAGTCCCCTGCTGCCTGAGTGTCCTATAGGACACGACACGGACTTTTCATGGCACAATTTTTGGTGGACACACGTGTGCAATCACTGACATCACCTCCATGAAATTTCACGAGTCCTCGTTGACTGTGCGCGAAGATATCGAGGCTGCACTGATTTTACTACTGTCACTGCACACACGAAAATTCCTCTCTGATACGCGACTCAAACTCGGACACGACACGACCCCGACTCGATACAGGCACCCTAGGACCTAGCCCTATATCCCGCGTGTCACCTTGCAAGAACACGGCTCGTCTCGAGCACTGTGTCGTGTCCTAGGGCGACCCACACGCAAGCACGAGGCTGCTGACACTGTTATTTCTGATACTTTGGTTTTCTTCATTTTGGACACACGTGTCCCAATTACTGGACACGAGGGACTCACCCTGGACACGAGGGACATGCCCCTATGCCTGTACACGCCTGTCATACTTCGAATTGGGTTTTAAATTCAAATTTGGGTTTTCCTATGTCATTTGGTTTTCAAGCTGATTTTTAACTGTTAACCAAAACTGGGTTATGCTAATGCATGATAGATTTTGTAATATATACATGTAAATTTATAAGCATTAGATGTTTACTTACATATATGTTCATGTCTGGAATCGAGGTTGCATGTTTAGCTATGTACAATGCATGAGATTGGGAATTCATATGGGATGTTGGGTTTTGACAAGTTTCAATGTAAGGAATGCATAGGACTGAATGATGGAGAGTATGTTTGGTTAAGTATCAGTCATGTAGGCACTAGATGTTGAGTCCATTTGATTTAAACCCAGTTTCCTTGGCTAGTTCAGTACCTATACCTATTTGGTGATACAGAGGTTGTGGTTGGTATCATTTTGATTATACTTTAGTTTAGTTGTTGTCCCTTACCTTCTTTTATTCATTACCCTTTTGGAGTACAGATTTGAGTTCAGACCCAATTGAGCTCTGAACCCTCTGATACCTATGTTATGAGCATATAGAGTATCACTCCTTCAATTCCTGCACCCTATTGGCCACTATACATGATAACATTTCATGTCCAGCTACATGGACATGTCCCACACTGTCCATTCACTATGGTTGATGCCTTGCCTTTAGTTCAGTCATATAAAGACTGCCCTATTTTTTCTTTTTACTGCATTCATTGTGACTGCCCTACATTAGACATCCCTTCCCTGCATTCATCATTGCATAACACTGTATTGCATACCCTGGTTCACTGCATAGACACATCCCTTAACACTTGGGCTCACACTTGCTATGACACTCGACCACCCCCCTTTTTTCTCCAAGCCTGTGATGTTAGATAAATATATTAAGGATGCTGGTATAGGTCCCTGTATATTCAGGTTGCAGGTATTATAGGTATGTAGGTGGGTTCATTGGGTGTTTGTGGGTTAGAGGTTAGCTCATGATGTGGTTGCATTTGTATCAGCCTTGACATGTGTATCAGTCATAGCATATATCCATTTGATCATTATCCTACATTATCTATATATAGCCTTACATTCATATGCATTAGCTATATTTACTACTACACTACACTGCCCGGCCAACACCCTTGCACTTTTCACTGCATACTTACCTGGGAATGGTTCAATTAATGTTCCAAACCTTCTTGACAACAGCATTGTCCTGCAACTGCCTTCTATCTTCATACCCTGCAGTAGCTTGTCCTGTATTCATACTTCTTTTCTGTCTAGGTTAGAGTTTTCCATTGGCTTGTGTGTTTTAAGTGATGTATTTATGGTGTTGGTTTGGTTGAGTGTCAGATATTGCATACACTGTCCTGCATTCCCTGGAACCATTGGTCAGCCGTCTCAATGCTCCCTGTTTATTTTGCAGTGTTCAGATATTAACCAAATACAATGTTATAGACACTCTTCTTTAGACACCATTGTTCTCAGTTTAACCCACTGTTTAGATTAACACATGGACACAATGCTCAGTCCAGTCCTACTAGCATTTGACACAACCTTCATCCCAATTCCTTCTAATGTTCATATCATGATTGAGGCAGGTATTAGTTAGGTGTAGGCTAGAGGGTTCAGTCCTATACTAGATATTCAGTCCCCTTGTTATGTTTCAGTCCAATTTTTCCCCATTGGACAGCCCTTTCCTCTTCTCTATAGTCTTATGTGTATATATATATGTTAGTTATGTTGTGTAAATATTGTGTGTGGGTATCACTAGTGTCTAAATGTCCATATATCTATATATATGTATATATATGATATATAGCTTGTGTGATATATAATATAGATATTTTACTTTGTCTATATAATTAGAATGTATGTATATATATATATATATATATATATATATATATATGGTAATTGATATGTGTGTATCGCCTATATGGGTGTAGGGCATATAGTCTAGGTAGCATAGCCTATGGGGGTCCTTGTGTAGTCTTGTGTACATGGAATATATATACACATGAGTGTTGGGTTATGTAGATTAGTGTGACTTGAATTGGTGTGTAGTTGCTAGCCTAGGCTTGGTTAGGCCTAGTGAGACTTGACTGGACTAGGATGGGCCTAGTTGACTAGAGTGTTGACCATGGTTGACCCAAAGTTGACCAAGTTTGACTTAGATCTGATATGCCCTAGAAAGAGCCTAGTTAACCTTGTTTGATTTGACTAGAGTTGATCAAGTCAACATTGACCTAGACAGTTGACCCAGAGTTGACTAGAGTTGGACTTTGACCTAGATTGGCTTAGAAATCATGTAGTTTGCATTGTAGCTTTCAATTCTCTTGTATTTTACATATCATGACCCATATTACTCTGTTTAGGACATTGTGACTCTGGTGCAGGCATCTGACATTACACTACTCTTTTCAGAGTATCAGGAGAGTATATTATCTGATAGTTCTCTCATTTATTTGTCAATTACTGTACTTCAGTTCTAGTTAGTTGTATGTGATTCTCTGTTACAACACGTATGGATATTTCTGGATTCATGTATACGACACACTTTTATTTTTTGGCCTCTATTACTGGTATCATCTCTATTACTGGAATCACTTACTGGAATCATTTACTGGAATCATTTACTGGTATCATTATATTTTGGCTGGACTCATCTTGAATTATTGTGTCGGAATTCTGGATTCACTTGCTGGGAGGGAAAATACTAGAGTAAGACATGTAGACATACCCCAATCTGGAATCTTCCTACTGGAATCTACTGGAAGCATAGCCATCTCTCGCCTGATCAGTGAGGGATGTGCCTGATTACCCACAGCCGTTTACATGTCAAACTCGGTATTTTAAAACACACTGCTAGAGTATAGGCTGGACTCACCCTGGAATCGTTGATCACTATAACTGGAATCGTCCCTTACTGGATTCATCTTATATTAGATTCATCCCGTACTGGATTTATATAGGTTTTACACTGGTTTACATTTTCTGTCTGGACTTTATATCATATTACCCTGGTTCAGCTAGTTCTATTTTTATAGTCTTCATTGCTTGATTCTTCTCTTGTTTAGTATTTACTTTCCTTGCACTTGTCTCTCTTTCTTACCATCACCTGAATATAAACTGCCATTTTTATCAATAGAACTGTCTATAACTGCTGTATTGTTCTCTGTCATTTACTTGGGTTTTCTAGATGAGATGTGCTCGTTCCTGTCCTGACTGGACCTGTTGAAAATTTTACAGATGTTTGTCCTGAGGACACGTGCCCTACATATTACTGTCCAGGAGATGGTTTAGCTGCCTTTGGCCCCGACACTCAGGAGTGATCGGGATTTAGTTTAGTAGACTTGCATTTATTTTCATTTAGAGCTTGTTGTATAGAATTGAGACTTGAGATGTATTTGAGATTATTCAGATGTTGTTATTATTTCAGTATTTATTTTTGTCTTCAAATTCTTAGTTACTATTCTGTGTTTCTTATCGTGCTTAGACTGTGATTGAGATACACCATATCTTATACTTGTCCTCCGTTCGGAGTTGATCATGATGAGTACATTATATACTGCATGAGTTGATGGTTAGTTAGAGACTTAGAACAGCGTTCTACCGCCGACACTGCGGCGTAGGCTGGGTGCTGTTACGTACTCGTACCCTCACAGTGGGTGCGGGTCGTGACAGATGATCAATGATGTGAGGATTATTATGACTTGGAGAATTGATAATAGACGATCATCGTTGTTGAGATAAGATAGATGCCCAAATTGAGGACTAGTAGGATCGGGATTTGAGGCAAGTCAAAATTGATTGAAGTTATGATTTAGATTTTTACAACTTGAAATTTGGGATCGATATTGCGGTTGTAGTTCAGGTATGAGTTTGAATTGGTGGATTATATCACATAGGTTTGAGGACTTGGACTAGGAGAATAGTTCGATTGATGTTTGTCGATTATGATATATCGAAGATTTTGGTTGGAATGACTTTACCCTAGGAATGAAGTTGCTGAACAGACTCGGGCCCCTTGAAATGAAGGTTGCAGATGCAAATAGGAAAATATATGCTCGATGTTCAAAAATTAGAGTGAGGCAAGCTTGGATAGAAAATCATGTACTATCGACTGTGGTTTGACCTTAGGATTGGGGGTGAGTGTTTTGGTATTGGTTGCACGGAAAGGTTGATCACGACTTTGAGTTGGACCTGGTGAGTTAGCCTAGTAGTTAGGTAGACGTCCATGTGTTGAGAGATAAAATCAGTGCGATCGACCTTGGCTCCGCGCGCGGTGGCTGCAATAGCGACAACAGCAGGAGTAGTATCAACAGCAGTAATAGCAGCAACCCAACTAAGGTATCACTTTTGCGAACCAATTTCCTTTCATATAGTTGATTAATTTCCGATCTATAAATTCCTACTAGAAGTCTACATGACCCTCTTCAAACCCTAGCAATTAGATTCAAGAATAGTTAACCAAGTTGCCCATGAAATCGACTCGAAGTCAAGGAAAATTTGTCTAAAATAGAGCATTAAAACAGTCAACCTACCCGATTTGGAAGCCCAATTTTTGTTTGGGTATTAGTTTTTCCAGAGATCTATTAGAAGAAAGTTATAGACAACATAAAAAAGATTAAAACCCTTCTGTTAGATTTATTTTTCATCTACTGTACAGAAAATTATTCTATTTCAAAAATCAAGAAAACCCCATTTTTTGAAAACTAAAATTTTGGTAAATTTTACCGATACGACGTGTTCCCCGAAAAATCGGACGACGTGGTCGTTACCCATGAGAATCAAAAGATGCATATGGATATTGTCGACGTGTGGGATTCGACGAAACTCAATTTCGTTGTGTGTGTACGACGAAATCGAGACGTATCGGTCGAGATACCCTATATCGGCCTATTTGTAAACTAGCCCATAACTTCGTGCACGTTCATCATCTTGAGACGAAACTTGCGCCAACATGACCGTGTCATTTTTTGATCATATGAGCCAAGTTTGGTCCGATTCTGATAAGGTCGACCGAAATACTATATTGGCGGGCCTGCAACCCGATCCAACGAGCGAATTTGTGCACGACCTACCGGAATCCAACTGTGGACATACGGTTGGATTTATATCATAAAACCAGACCTGTAGACATATATTTTGATGACTTTAGAGACTGTAGGTACTGGCACACTTTTCGGTACAAAGCGGATCCAACGACGGATACTGGTTTGGCCCAAAATTACGATTTTACTCCTGTGACCAGAATTGGACTTTTGGGTATGCAGTTTTAGACATTTCTTTTACACCAAACTCGCTGATGATGTTTGTTTCAACAACCGGAGACTGTTGTGCGAGTTTGACTCTTGTGGCTCACTGAGTGGTTAGGTATTATCGGTTTCACCAGCAAAGGACCCCACACGAGTACATTTTCTGATAGTTTTCATATTTGATACATTCTATGATTCATGTATTTTGTATTGCTTTACATTGATTCTCTATTGACTCTTGACATGATGGTTACACGATGTAGTAGTTATGGATTCTTTACAAGTTATTTTTCGTGTATAATGTATTATCGTGTTCCTGTCTTGTTCGAATCTATCAGTACTAGTCGGGTGGAAAAATATATTAGTAGACATGTAAATATACCCTTTCTATCCCCCATTGTCTTTTGTGGAGAATAACATCCGCACACGACACGTGCGGCGTGACAGATTTACCCCTTAGTCATTTACATGTAGAAAGTGATATTTCAACTCATTAGATAGGTGTAGTTTTGGTTCTACTTTATACATTGCTACTTACATGTCTTATCAGTTTTAATACTTACTTGTCATTATTACCATGCTCATTCAGTTCCATGATTCCATACTCATCTGTTCATCATGTATTTGGTATTATTTACAGTTTTATAGACTTTGTCAATTATTGAAACTGCTGTTAGAATGTACTTGTTCCATTCTTGACTGGAAACCAATTTTTTCAGGTTAGTCGCGACTACCCGTAGCATTGGGAAGACATGGGTATGTTGGAAGGCCAACCTAGAAGACTAGTTAGATAGATTAGTTGTTTTATTTTATTTTGTGAGACATTGTATTTGGTTAAATATAAACCTTGTAAATATTGTAATTAATTTAGCAATGTGAATGAGAAATAAAGATTATTTTTGAGCATTTGTTTATTGCGGGCTAGACAGCGTTCTACTGTCGATACTGTGGCGTAGGCTGGACTTGGCTACGTACTCATATCCCAAAAAGTAGGTACGGATCGTGACAAGTTTTTTTGGTGGCTCATGCGGGTCAGTTTCATAAATTGTGCGAACTCGTGGTAGTACTTAAGTAAGTCGTACTATCGCGAGCCTACAACTAGGAAGTGCTCATTCACACTAGGATTAATTTGATTTTAGGAGAATGACTAGGAATATGAGTCCCTTATTCAATTTAACTGTTGGATAGTTATGGTTGCTACGTAGGCCATATGATTTAGCCAATGATTATTAAATCCTAAAACCCTATTAGGTAACTTAGAGAATTTTTATAGAATGATATACCATTGTATTTGATATGATGGTATGATCCAAGGTGGGTAGACTAATCGTTTGGTAAACTAAGCCTTCCTAGGATTCTATTTCTAATCTGGATTACTTGTGCCATTTTATTTATTTTATTTTCTCTCCTCTAATCATCATAGTCATATCATAAAATTCGTATTGCTCATTTATTTCTCTTTGGCCATAAGGAATTATTTTTTAAAAATAATTTCTGATTCAATTATCCATATCAAGACTTTGATTTAAGGAATATAAGTTTTCCATCAATAATTGAATATCCGTGCAATGGGGATTACAAGATTTACCCTTATTTTTCTTTCAATCATTACCTTCCCTAATAGCTCATCTTATTTTTCAAGAACTGATACTTGAAGGACAGATACTTACACTTCTCCTATCTTGATCACCTTGGAATTTGTTAAATTATCTTTCCTGCCTAGGCCGTATTACTTATTTATCTCCATAAGTAATTATTTTCTAAAAAAATAATATTTTATTTCCAATCCACTGAGTATTGATCCTAACTTGATTCCATTATCCATATATTACTTCCGAGTCGGTGTTGTTGAAATTCAAGACATATATGTTTTTCCTCGATCCTTGAATATTAAAGAAATAAAGATTGGAAATTATTAGTTGTCTTGTGTTCAGCACTTTCCTAATCGATCGTTTGATTTTCAACCTTGATACCTAATTGAATCATTTTATTTTTCAAGATTAATACTTTCACTTCAAGGACAAATACTTATATTTTTTCTATCATGATCAATTTGTTGAAATTCTAGAATCTCCTTTGAAATTTTACGAATATAGTTGGAATAGTTTTTGATAACTCATAATGGCAAGACAACAGTGTATTATCACTTGAATTATCGAGACTGCGGGTTTACTACAGCCAACAACACACTGGCGTGGCATGATCCCTAAGTTAAAGTAAATTCGAGTAAGTGTAAGTTATCGAATGTTATTAAAACTGTCCTAGTTACCCTATTTTGACCTTCGAGTTGCATGTTAATATTGGTAGAGCTAATAGAATATTAGATACAATATCATATTTAAGTCATTAACCTAAGAGTTTCCTGCAGCTAGATATACACTAGTGAGGTATGGATTCTCGGTGACACGAGTTTAGATATGCATACAGTTTTTGAATACCATAGAGTCTTTTATTGGCATATGACTATTGATTTTTCATGATCCGCAAAATATTGCCACTCTCACTCCAAACAGAATTGATATCCTATTTCTTATTATCGCATTATAAATAAAGCTTGTAGTTCTCCCTTCTTATCTTTCTTTCTTATCTTCTACTCGTCGAGCCGTCATTTGGTTCCTCCCCATTTAAAACTTATTACTAGATTTTAATTCTATATTCCACTAGATTCATAATTGTACCCAAATTTTGATTCCATGATTGTGCCTAGATAATTGATCGTGCTAAAACGACTACGATATGATCATTCTTAAACGATTTTGATCACGACTATATTATTTGACTATATATAGATCGTACCCATTTGCATCTTTTCTAGAATTTGATTCCATTTTACTAGAATCATAGTTGTACCTAGATCTTGATTCTATAATCGTACCTAAATAATTTTGTTCAACTAGTTAATCGTGCCTAATGACTGTTCTCGTTTAGCAAATCCTACTTCGATTCTATCCTTAAAGCATGCTTAGATTTTAGCCTTGATTAGATCCTTGACCATATAATTTGGTCATATTTAGATCGTATCTAAACAACCAATCGTGCTAAACCGAATTCCTTGATCATCCTTAAATAATAATAAAAAATTAATTGTGACTCAAACATTTTGAATATTTTGGATCGTGCCAAATCACATTTTCTTTTGTTTATTATTTTATTGACTTTATCCGCGATTACGCATGATTAATTTGATCAGGAATCATATCATTCTCTTGATTATATCAATTGTCATTCTTATTCATATCGATTGAAATTTTGTTTCGTGATTATATTCCTAGTCGTACCTAATCGTGCCCTTTGAAATTTTGAGGATGAAATTTTTCTAAGGTGGATAGATTTGTAATCCCACTTCCTGATTTGCAAATCTCTGTTTTTCTAACTATTTGTTTTATTTGAACATCATGATTAGAAATACTTTCTCTTGAAATGATTAAAGATTAATTTGCTATTATTTTTGTATTTCAAGAACTAATTAAAATTTTTAGTTTGAAAATGCTATTTAATTTTTCTAAAAACATATGTTCTCGATTTTTTTTGAAATTATAAAATATGTTGTTTAAAATTTGGTTTCTAAAATAGTTGTAAAAGTTTTTCATTCATGTTTAAATAAGATTTTGATTAAAAAATAGTATATATATAAATATTTGAAATTATCTTGATGATATCATTATATTCAAATTACTAGGATGACTAATTATTTAAAATAAGATTTGAGTTATAATAATATGCTTTAAATTATTTTGATAGAAACTAATAATTTTAATTCTACTTTGTTATCTTTTTGTTCAATGCTTTCTATTACTTCCTTGTCTATTCTATTTAAATTCGAGGACAAATTTATTTCTATGGTGGGTAGATTTGTAACCCCCTCTTCCCAGAATTTTGAAAAATATATATTTTATTAATTTTTTGACTTAAATAGGAATTTATAGAATTTATAAATATTTTCTAAAAGTAACTATTATTATAGAAGGTCTTAGTCATGGTTAAGTTTTGGAGTGCAAGATGACCAAGAATTTTGGCATGGGAGTGTAGTTGAGTGCTTTGACTAGTATTTTAGCCATGGTAGGGAAGGTCGAGCCATATGTGTGTTCTAAGTAGAAAAACT
Organism: Iris pallida; assembly: GCA_029216955.1. Classification (NCBI taxonomy): domain Eukaryota; kingdom Viridiplantae; phylum Streptophyta; class Magnoliopsida; order Asparagales; family Iridaceae; genus Iris; species Iris pallida. The sequence goes on from JANAVB010036823.1 coordinate 95,558, forward strand.
AGTCAAAGTTATGACTTGACCCCTATAAATGATAATTATTTATTATTAAGATTATTGACTTTTAGAAGACCCGGTTGTACCAATTTAGCCCGGACTTGACCCGAACCAAGCCCAAGCCCATGTAGTCAGGTCGTGCGTCCAAGGACGTCCATGTAGATGTATGTTGTATTGCTATTCTAATCTTGTGACCTAGTAGGCAATTTTACTAAAGGTGGTTATATATATATATATTTTTTTTTATTTTTTTTTTATTTAAGGTGGTTATATATATATATATATATATATATATATATATATATATTTTTTTTATATATATATATATATATATATATATATATATATATATATATATATATATATATATATATATATATATATATATATATATATATATTTTTTTTAAAGGTGGTTATATATATATATATATTTATATATATATATATATATATATATATATAATTATATATATATATAATTATATAAATATATATATATATATATATATATATATATATTTATATAAATATAATTAATCCTATAAAAAATATATATATATATATATATATAAATATAATTATTCCTATAAATAAAATTTATTTTGTAGATCGTTATTATATGCTAGCACCAATCATACACACATGTTAGAATAATTCTAATAGGTGCTACTTGTATTTTATAAATAGAAATACTATTTCAAGTGTAAACCAAATTAGGTATATTTCTATATGTATATATATTCATAGTTTTTGTACTGGTCCAATAGTTATCATTTTCTATAAATAAATAATTGTTATATATGATAAATATTATTATTTTACCAAGTTAATAATTACTCTCGAAAATAGCCTAGCAGTTTTTATATATTTGTCTTTAGGTTTTGGAATGTTTAGGATAGGTATGTATGTGAATATAGTTTATATATATATATATATATATATATATATATATATATATATATTTATATATATATATATATATATATATATATATATATATATATATAGGTTTATTAAAACAATATATATAGGTTTATTAAAACAAAAAAAGATAAAAATGAAAACAAAGCAATATTGGAACAATATATAGCCAACCCCAGAAATTCCGACCTGCAAAACCCAACTTTTCCCGTACAGACCCGAAAGCCCCCGCCCCCATATATCGAAAGAGAGGGTAGAAAAGGATACTAAACCCTAATGCCAACCTAAAACCTAACTCCGGCCCGCACCTGCCTTGCGCGCGCCACACCACCGCCCAAAGCGCGAGCACCGGTGGGCCAATACCGCTCATGGTGGCCGCAGCAGCGGCAACAGCAGGAGTAGCATCAACAATAGTAATAGCATCAACAATAGTAATAGCAGCAACACCAACTAAGGTATCACTTTTGCAAACCAATTTCCTTTCGTATACTTGATTAATTTTTGATCTATAAATTCCTACTAGAAGCCTACATGACCCTCTTCAAGCCCTAGCAATTAGATTTGAGATTAGTTAACAAAGTTGCCCGTGAAATCGACACGATATCGAGAGAAATCTGTCTAAAAACAGACCATTAAAACAGTCAACCTACTCGATTTGGAAGCCCGATTTCTGTTTCATTATTAGTTTTTCTAGAGATCTATTAGAAGACAATTATAGACAACATAAAGGAGATGAAAACCCTTATGTTAGATTTATTTTTCATCTACTGTACAGAAAATTATCCTCTTCCGAAAATCAAGAAAAAACCCATTTTTGAAATCTGAAATTTTGGTAAATTTTACCGATACGACGTGTGCCCCGACAAACCGGATGACGTGGTCGCAATCCATGAGTATCTAAAGATGCATATGGATGCTATCAACGTGTGTGACTCGACGGAACTCAATTTCGTTGTGTGTGCGCGACGAAATCGAGGCGTATCGGTCGAGATACCCCATATCGGCCTTTTTGCAAACTTGTCCATAACTTCGTGCACATTTGTCATCTCGAGTTAAAACTTGTGCCAACAGGACCATGTCATTTTTCTGGTCCTGTAACCCAAGTTTGGTCCAATTTTGAGAAGGTCGACCGGAACGCTATTTTGGCGGGCCCGCGACCCGATCTAACAAGCGAATTTGTGCACGGCCCACCGGAATCCAACTATGGACATACGGTTGGATTTGTATCGTCAAACCATACCCGTAGACATATAGTTTGATGACTTTAGAGTCCATAGATACTGGCACACTTTTCGGTGCAAAGCGGTTCCAACGGCGGATACTGTTTTGGTCTAAATTATAATTTTACTCCTGTGTCCAAAATTGGACTTTTGGGTAAGCATTTTTAGACATTACTTTTATATCAAACTCGCTGGTGATGTCTGTTTCAGTATCTGGAGACTGTTGCATGAGTTTGACTCTTGTGGCTCACCGAGTAGTTAGATATTATCGATTTCACCAGCAAAGGACCCCAGGCGAGTAAATTTTCTGATAGTTTTCATATTTGATACATTCTATAATTCATGGATTTAGTATTGCTTTACATTGATTCTCTATTGACTCTCGACATGATGGTTACATGATATAGTAGTTATGGATTCTTTACATGTTATTTTTTGTATCTAATGTATTATCGTGTTTATGACTTATTCGAATCCATGAGTACCGATCGGGAGGAGAAATACATTAGTAGACATGTAAATATACCCTTTCCATCCCCATTATCTTTCGTGGAGAATAGCAGCTGCGCACGACACGTACGGGGTGCCAGATTTATCCCTTAGCTGTTTACATGTCGAAAGTGGTATTTTAACTCACTAGATAGGTGCAGTTTCTGGTTCTACTTTATACGTTGCTAGTTACATGTCTTATCAGTTTTAGTACTCACTTGTCACTATTACCATGCTCATTCAGTTCCATGATTCCATACTCATCTGTTCATCATGCATTTCGGTATTATTTATAGTTTTATAGACTTTGTCAATTATTGAAACTGCTGTTAGAATGTACTCATTCCATTCCTGACTAGAAACCAATTTTTTCAGGTTAGTCACGACTACTCATAGAATTGTGAAGACATGGGTATGTTGGAAGGCCAACCTAGAAGACTAGTTAGATATATTAGTTATTTTATTTTAGTTTGTGAGACATTGTATCTGATTAAATATAAACCTTGTAAATGTTGTAATTAATTTAGCAATGTCAATGAGCAATAAGGATTATTTTTGAGCATTTATTTATTGTGGGCTAGACAGCATTCTACCGCCGATACTGTGGCGTAGGCTGGACTTGGCTACGTACTCATCCCAAAAAGCGGGTGCGAGTCGTGACAGTTGCATAGGTAGATTATAGAGCTGGGATAGCTAGTTGAGAAATTGATTCGTTAGTTTACGTTCTTTGATTTAGAAGATGGATAGATGGTTTACGAATCGAAAGAATGAGATGGTTTTGAGGATTAGTAAATTAATGGCATATTGATTATTTGCCTCATTTGTGTTGCTCAAGTAAAAAGTGTTGGATGAGACATTGATGAATAACCAAAGTCGTATGCTCGAAGGAATTACAAATATATATGTGATTAGTTAAGTAGAATGGACTTAGATTTTGATCGATTCGGTTCGAGGTAACATGAAATTACATAGGCTGAATACTTGGGACATTGACATTGATATCGTAAGGATTGACCGAAAGAGTTGTCATTGGTTGATTGAATGAATGGGATATGTTGGATTGGATTTTCTAGAATAGAAGAAAGTTGGTGATTGAGGATGAAATTGTGTTTTGATGAAATCAAACTTACTATTAAGGATGGAATGAAAACAAAATTATACTTGGTCAAATTTGAAACTATATTATCGGACTAATATCGTATTTGGAAGATTGTATTCGAGTTGTGCATAATAAGATATTTGTATTCTTGATTGGTTGTTTTAAGGGTTTGGAAATTTTCAGAAGATAGAATGTAGACGATGTGAATGATAACTTCGGAAGATAGTTAAACTGGTTAGCGAGAATTGAGTATCGAGATGTGTAATTGTGATTTTGATTGAGGCATTGATGCAGTCACGTTTGAAAGATTGGTTGGGATTCTAACTTGAAGTCTTAAGGATTATCAGGATTTGGTCAATGGGTAACACTAGGTTTTAAAGATGAGATGATGAGTGAATGGACTTGGTTATGTTCTGGATTTGGAATGATCGAGGAGTATCGCTTGGGTGGGTTGCCCTAAAACTAAGTTTCCTATGTGTGCGGTGAGTTATAGTTACCTCGTGTTTGAGAATAGCAGCACGAAGCGCAGTAGGGATAAAGACAATACTTGATGATAATATTGTGAAATAGTCGGATTCTTTAGAAGGATATAATTTATCGATAAAAATATGGCTAGGGCATAAGCGCGACTCGGATGAGGAAACAAATAGGAAGTTATGTTCAAGAGAATTTGATGTTATGCTAGGCAGATTCAAGTCGAATATAGAGTGATAAAGTTGATGAGTGTGTATTCATGAAGTTTCGAGGATGCAATTTTTTCTGCATGGAGTATTATGTAGTGCCCCGCCTCGCTAAATTCAACAGTTCAACAGGATGAATCAAATGAACGCAACAATGTTCGAAATTGTCTATGCAGCGGCTTACTCGAAGTCCCCCTCGGTCGAGGCAAATCCTCGTTTAGGTAGGTGACTTCGATGAACTCGTCTCTGCTTCGGCTTCACCCTAATAAATGGATGCTTTTATTACGCACTGAGTAGGTATGCTAATAAAAAGACGAATCGACATAGTTAAGAAAATAATCCATTCTGTATCAGATTGTGTAGAACGTGGAAATATTAAACTTGATGCCTAGATAGCACTTCATGATTGGGTTTTATATTGGCACTCCATCTTTCAAACCCATGATTTGGGTAAAGTAGAAGTTTGCTATGCTGTCACATAGACACTCGACTTTCTATCATAGTCCATCTGTTTCCATGATTTTAATACGCGTTTCCACGATCTCAATACTTGTTATAGCATGTACATCCCCACGATTTCAGGGCTTGTCATATAGAGTTTAACTTGGTTGGTGGTACTGCTCGGAACATAGTTTGTTCAAGTTAAGTAAGAGGGCTATCAAGTAGTCGTTACCGAGTCTCAGATGGAAAGTATGATTACATTAAAAGTTCTCGAGACTGTAGGTCACCGGGACAGTCCCTGGTTTAGAAGCTACAAGTGGAATATGGAAAGAAAAGAGTTTAACATATATTGAGTCATATGGTCAGTTAGGTAGGGACCATTGTATGGTCATTGGAGAACTTGTGTATAAGGTTTGAGTTCCTCGAGCGAATCATCGGGACACCGGGATCGTATCGGCCTAGGAGAAACTAGTATTGTGCGTCCTTCAGTGGGGGTGCGACCGAGTCTGAAGTGCGTCACATTTATTTGGCTGTGGGACCTTCGGTAGAGTTTGTACCTCGTACTCCAACTGTTTCTGTATGCTAGAAGTCCATAGATAACTTGTCATGCGAGTGACATTCATATAGATTGAGTCAACGTGATATCGACAATCTGCGTGCATGTCATAGATTGAGTGGAGAGTGGATGCACGACACGAAACTAATCAGCCTAAGAGTTGGCTTCAGCAGAGACACATGCTTCAGTATGATATGTGGTATATGGTCTAGAAGTTTGATACAAAGTCCTTATGTTATAACTGTACTGTTGTGTTGAAACAAGGAGGGTCGGAAGGTAAGTACGAATAAGTTTACAATATGTTATGAGGCATAACCATGATATTGTTACACAAATAGGCCTTATACCACAACTATGATGTTGCGACACTAGTAGGCTATGCAGTTTATGTAATAAAATCGATCATAAGGTAAGATTAGAAAAACCACAAAAACTATAGCATGCACTCACTAAAATAACGTGTTGGTTTTGTACGGGTAGGCGAAAGGCCTCCCCACCAGTGCATTCAATGTACTGATGAACCCATATTTTGTATGCAAGTTCCAGGTAGCAACTCGCTTGGACGCATCAAGACATAGAGTTCCTTGGCGTTTCGAGACGTGCGGTCATGTTGGAATCTTTACTTATACGGGACAATATGTGGACATCGCCTTCTTCAAGTTGTAAGCATAAGGGCATGATTCTTTTGTATTGAGAGAAAAGAGAGAGTTGAATGATTATATTCAGAGAGAGTGTGAGCATTGAGTGATGATAATCTTTGCTTCGAGCCGTTGTAATATATTTTAATATCAATAAAGATGACCTTGTTTTTCTATACAATTGTGTTACTACAATTTTTTGCTCAGGACTATTGTGCGACGACCCCGCCGTTAACCTGCTGTATCGACCGTTATGGTATTCGTCTTGCACGAGCGCAACTTAGGCTCACGCGGCGTCACGCCCTAGTGAGGACGATCGTTTGGAACAGGTTTGGAACAGGGGCATGACAAGGATAGGGGAGTTCTCGAAATCTTTCAACTGTGGACCTCAAGGAGGGTTGCTTTCACTATGGAAAAAGTGTTGGCCCATTCGTCATGATCACATCTGATTTTGATAATCAACATCAACTTTGGTCGATACGTAAAATATACATATTGCTACATGTTTACAGGTTTTAAGTCTGCACCTACTATTGCTACAAGCAATAAAAGTCTCATCGTCATCAAAGAACCAAACGCAATGGAATCAAGATCAAGTTTTACATATTTATTCTGTATTTTTACTTTTATTGAGTCTAGAAAAAATATGTAAGGTTGATCAGGATCGGTACTGGCTCAACTAATCTCAGTCCACAAAAATCGTAGCCTACCTATCCACAAATATATATCCAAAGTCCACATTTCAAATTAGCCCAAAACCTATCAATTTGGCCCATACAGTTCTGACAGAACTCAGACAAAAGCCGGCCAGAACTCGGCCCGAGTTTCGATCAGGGTAGTTTCATATTTGTTTTGAATTCCCTCCAAATCTGCATCCAACGTTCGAATGCGAGATTTCAGCATCCGAACTCTGTCCGAACTCTGTCTGAATTCGATCTACAAAAATACTATAAAGAGAGAAGAACTTTCACATTTCCAAATCACTCATTCACCCATTCCTTCTCTTCTCTATTCATTTCTAAGTGTTTTCTATGAGCTATACTTTCAAATTAAGCCTATACCACTATTAGCCAAGCTAGTACAGTTTATGTTTAATCTAGAGTTTGGTGTTGAAGAGTTATATCAGAGACTGTATTCAGAAAATGTTCTAATTTTTAAATTTTCTTCTGGAGTCGGTCGTCAACTCGTTACCATGCATGCTATTGTGAAGTCGGTCATGCACTTGTCCCAAACACGGTGTTGTAAGAGTTGCAAGCACTCAGTTAAAGCTTGTGCCATTGTGGATTAATATTGAATATGAGTACTTGAGACCGGACTAGTCCTCCACGAGGGAAACTGGTATATATCGTTGTGTCACCGAGTTTGATCTTCTTAACTCTTATTTTACTGCAATTCATTTATTATTATATCAGTTGCTCTTACTTGCCATAGTTTAATTTTTTAATTGGTGATATTTATTCGGCTGCACACGCACACACTCTATTCATCCCCTTCTAGAGGCGCTCAACGGTCCTATAATTGGTATCAGAGCAGGTTATACATATACATAACCATATAGAGAGTATATATATGGCAGCCGTTAAATCTATATTTAACGGTGAATGGCAATCAACAAATAGACCCCCACTATTTGATAGAACGAACTACACTTACTGGAAAACACGAATAGGTTTTTTTCTTAAGTCACTGGATTTTGATCTATCGTTGATAGTAATGGACAGTTATAAGAAACCACCTAGAATAGTGATTGATGGTGTTTTAGTAGACAAGCCCCATGACAAATACACTGAGCATGAGAAGACATGCTAGTCTAGATGTACGAGCCTTGAATGCACTATTCTGTACAATTGACAAAATCGAGTTTAATCGTATATCTACCTCACATCTAATAAAATTTGGAGACTTATTGAGGTAACTCATGAAGGGACTTTCCAAGTGAAGGAATCCAAAATTAGTAGATTGACACAATAATACGAGTCATTTAAGATGAAACCCGGTGAGTCAATTACACAGATGTTCACTCGTTTCCTTGATATTACTAATCCTCTATAATCTCTTGGTAATGATTACAACAATCACGAAAAGATCAAGAAGGTACTGTAGGCTCTAATGAAGAACTGGAACTCGAAGGCTACCACGATCATAGAAGGAAATGACCTCACCATAATGACATTGGAGACACTGATGGACAAGCTCATGACCCATGAGCTGGACCTACAAGGCTTTGAAGAGGCAACTCCCAAAGAAAAATCAATACCCTTTAAAGCTCAAGCCAGAAGAGTCTTATGCAATAATTTTGATGAAAAAGATTCAGATGGTGATGAATAGGCCCTACTGGTTAAGAACTTTAGAAATTTTTTAAAGTTTGAGCGATCAAACCGAAAGAAGAAGGATATGCACGAAAGCAACGAAGAAGAAACTATTTTCTTTGGGTGTAAGAAGTCAGGGCATATAAAGAAGGACTGTCCACTAATGAAGAAGAGTAGTACGTACGACCGATCGAGATCAAGCAAAAAAGCTACAACTGGTCGAAAGTATGCTAATACTAGCATCTGGCACGAACATGAGGCCAGTGAGTCAGAGGAGGAAGACAGACCCAATAGCACTACAAATGTCTGTCTGATGGCATACGATAAGGTATCTGCCTATGACGATTTTACATTCGATCAGTTAGAAAATGCCTTTAGAGAATTAATTGTAGAGCACAGAAATGTGTTAGACAAGTATAAGCAGTCTTACAAGGAGATTAAGGCATACACAACCGAAGTAGCTAGATTGTCTAATCTTCTTGAAGATATTAAAGAGACATCTACTACCGGTAATAGGGAAGAGATAGCCAAGATCAGATTGGACTATCATGAGGCTATCCTCACCGTAGATCAAAAAGAAAGAGACTATGTCAAACTGCAAGAACTTTATGACACAGAGAAGAAGAGATACCTTATAGCTGAGCAAAGACTCATGGATATGACTTCAAAATTTGAAGAGTCTTGTGCCATCTCTAAAAAGTTAGAGGTTAAATTAGGCAAATAGGTCACCCCCGTTACACAGCCTAAGGTTAGTCCTTATACCAAGCATAACAAAAAAGGGCTAAACCAAATAACGCACAAAAGCAACACGTTCCTCACAAATATGCTTTCACATACAGGTTTTTAAGAAAGACACACAAAAAGCATGTCAACACAAAAACAAAGAGCACTATTTCTAAAATCACATGCACATACTGATGAACACGGGCATATACCACAATATTATAGAGCTAGAAAGCTAGTTGACACAAATGTACTTACTTGGATTCTAAAAACTGATCATGTTGGACCCTTAAAGAAATGGGTACCAAAGGTTACATCTACTCTTTTGTAGGTTGACCCTCAACCCTCTCGTACTAAAAGCAAGTGGATTCTCGATAGCGGATGTTCGCGGCACATGACATGTGATGTATCTTTATTCGCTACGGTATCGATGAAGGGAGAAGGGTATGTTTCCTTTGGCAATAATTTTTGAGGTAATATTATAAGAATTGGCATTGTTGGTATGTCTCTCTACCCTGAAATAAAACATATTTGTCTAGTCACAAAATTGAAAAATAACCTGTTGAGCATAAGTCATTTGGAAGATAATGGTTATGGTATCAATTTTATGAAAGACAAATGTTATATATATGAAATGTCTACCGGTAATCCCGTATATGAAGGGATGAGGGAAGACAATATTTATATTTTCTTTCTAGAACGTACTAACAATACAGGAAAATGCCTAGTAGCCAATCAAGATGGAAGCTTGCTATGGCACATGAGACTAGGACATGCAAACATGGACACTATCTCATGGTTATCAACTAAAAAGCTAGTAAAAGGACTCCTAGAAATTTTCTTCAAGAGAGATATGATATGTTCTGAATGTGAAAAGAACAAGGCAACTATGTCATCCTTTAAATCCATCAACGCTGTAAACACTTCTAGACATTTGCAGTTAATTCATATGGATTTATTTGGTCATAGTAGAGACGCTAGTCTTGACTGTAAACTCTATGCTTTTATTATAGTTGATGATTTCTCTCATTTTACTTGGGTTTATTTTTTATCTAATAAAAGCGATGCTATTTTTGAATTTCAAGTATTTTGCAAAAAAGTACAAAATGAAAAAGGCTTCATGATTACTCGAATATGAAGTGATCATGGTGGCGAATTTAAAAATACTAATTTTAAAAAGTTTTATGATGATAATGGATATTACCATGAGCTTTCTTGTCCTAGAACTCCTCAACAAAATGGTATTATGGAGCAAAAGAATTGTACTCTTAGCGATATGGCTAGAGTCATGCTTAATCAACATAATCTTTTTAAATATTTTTGGGCAGAAGCTATAAGTACAGTCTATCATGTTTTGAATATGGTGCTAATTTGACCTATATCGAAGAAAAGTCCTCATGAATTGTGGTTTGGAAAGATTCCAAATATTTCTTAATTTGAAGTTTTTGGTTGTCGCTATTTTATCCTGAACACCAAGGATAACTTGGGTAAGTTCGACTTGAATGCAGACAAAGGGATATTCCTCGGGTATGCTGCGAAGAGTAAGGGATATAAATTTTTAATAAAAGATCTATGATTATTGAAGAACCTATTAACGTTTTATTTGATGAGCTCAACAGTAATAGATATCAGGACAGTGATGACGAGGATGTACAAAACAAACTCAAGGCACCTGAAGATACTGCTACCAACAAGAGCTATCTGGAGAGTCTACCTAAGAAGATGATATTCATGCCAGACCATCCAGAGACACTTGTAATAGGTGATGTATCCAAGGGAGTAGGTACGTGCTTTTCTACTAGAGACATAGCAGCAAACGTAGCTTTTATTTCTCAAGTAGAACCTAAGTCAGTAGAAGATGCTTTTTCTGATGAGTTATGGATTGACGCCATGCTAGGGGAACTTAATAAATTTAAGAGAAATCAAGTTTGGGAACTTGTTCCTAAACCTATTGGCCAATCAATAATTGGTACAAAATTGGTATTCCAAAATAAACTGAGTGATGATGGACATGTTCTACGCAACAAAGTACGTCTAGTGGCATAAGATTATAATCAAGAAGAATGAATTGATTATGACGAGAAATATGCTCATGTTGCTAGTCTAGAGTCTATTCACATGTTTTATGCATTTGCATATTTTCACAATTTTAAACTTTTTCAAATGGATGTGAAGAGTGCATTTTTGAATGGATTTTTAAAGGAAGATGTTTTTGTGAAGCAACCCCCTAGTTTTGAGAATTTTCAAAAATATGATCACGTTTTCAAGCTTAGAAAGACGCTTTATGGACTCAAACAAGAACCGCGTGCTTGGTATGAATGCCTAAGTGCTTTCCTACTTGAAAATGGTTTTTCAAAAGGAAGGGTTGATACAACTTTGTTTATCAAAACTTCAGTTCACAGTATTTTGCTTGTACAAATTTATGTTGATGACATAATTTTCGATTCTGCTAACGAAAAACTTTGTCAAGATTTTGCTAAGTATTTGCAGAGTAAGTATGAAATGAGTATAACGAGAGAGCTCAACTACATCCTAGAACTCCAGATCAAACAATACTCGCAGGTAACCTTCATCAATCAAGCTAAGTATACGAAGGACTTACTAAAGAAGTATGACTTCGAAAACGTAAAGCCTATCGGCATGCCAATGGCTACATCAACTCGACTTGACATTAATGAAAGTGGATTAATATTGAGCAGGAGTACTTGAGACTGGACTAGTCCTCCACGAGAGAAACTGGTATATATCGTTGTGTCACCGAGTTTGATCTTCTTAACTCTTACTTTACTACAATTCATTTATTATTATATCAGTTGCTCTTAATTTTTTAATTGGTGATATTTATTCGGCTGCACACGCACACACTCTATTCATCCCCATCTAAAGGTCCTCAACGGTCCTATAATTGGTATCAGAGCAGGTTATACATATACATAACCATCTAGAGAGTATATATATAGCAGCCGTTAAATCTATATTTAATGGTGAAGGACAATCCATAAATAGACCCCCACTATTTGATAGAGCGAACTACACTTACTGGAAAACATGAATGGGTTTCTTTCTTAAGTCACTAGATTTCGATCTATTGTCGATAGTAATAGACAGTTACAAGAAACCGCCTAGAATAGTGATTGATGGTGTATTAGTAGACAAGCCCCATGACAAATATACTGAGCATGAGAAGACACAGGCTAGTCTAGATGCACGAGCCTTGAATGCACTATTCTGTACAATTGACAAAATCGAGTTTAATCATGTATCTACCTGTACCACATCTAATAAATTTTGGAGACTTATTGAGGTAACTCATGAAGGGACTTCCCAAGTGAAGGAATCCAAAATTAGTAGATTGATACAGTAATACGAGTCATTCAAGATGAAATTCGGTGAGTCAATTACACAGATGTTCACTCGTTTCCTTGATATTACTAATCCTCTACAATCTCTTGGTAATGATTACAACAATCACGAAAAGATCAGGAAGGTACTGTAGGCTCTAACAAAGAACTGGAACTCGAAGGCTACCGCGATCATAGAAGGAAATGACCTCACTACAATGACATTGGAGATACTGATGGACAAGCTCATGACCCATGAGCTGGACCTATAAAATTTTGAAGAGGCAACTCCCAAAGAAAAATCAATACCCTTCAATGCTCAAGCCAGAAGAGTCTCATGCAATGATTTTGATAAAGCAGATTCAGATGGTGATGAATAGGCCCTACTGGTCAAGAACTTTAGAAAATTCTTAAAGTTTGAGCGATCAAACCGAAAGAAGAAGGACATGCACGAAAGCAACGAAGAAGAAACTATTTTCTTTGGGTGTAAGAAGTTAGGGCATATGAAGAAGGACTGTCCACTAATGAAGAAGAGAAGTGCATACGACCGATCGAGATCAAGCAGAAAAGCTACAACTGGTCGAAAGTATGCTAATACTAGCATTTGGCACGAACATGAGGCCAGTGAGTCAGAGGAGGAGGACAGACCCAATAGCAGTACAAATGTCTGTCTGATGGCATACGATAAGGTATCTGCCTATGACAATTTTATATTCGATCAATTAGAAAATGCCTTTAGTGAATTACTTGTAAAGCACAGAAATGTGTTTGACAAGTATAAGCAGTCTTACAAGGAGATTAAGGCATACACAACCGAAGTAGCTAGATTGTCTAATCTTCTTGAAGATATTAAAAAGACATCTACTACCGGTAATACGGAAGAGATAGCCAAGATCAGATTGGACTATCATGAGGCTATCCTCACCATAGATTAAAAAAAGAGACTATGTCAAACTGTAAGAACTTTATGACACAGAGAAGAAGAGACACCTTATAGCTGAACAAAGACTCATGGATATGACTTCAAAATTTGAAGAGTCTTCTGCCATCTCTAAAAAGTTAGAGATTAAATTAGGCAAATTGGTCACCCCGTTACACAGCCTAAGGTTAGTCCTTATACCAAGCATAACCAAAAATGACTAAACCAAAGAAAGCACAAAAGCAACACGTTCCACACAAACATGCTTTCACATACAGGTTTTCAAGGAAGACACACAAAAAGCATATCAACACAGAAATAAAGAGCACTATTTCTAAAATCACATGCACATACTGATGAACACGGGCATATACCACAGTATTGCAGAGCTAGAAAGCCAGTTGACACAAATGTACTTGCTTGGATTCTAAAAACTAATCATGTTGGACCCTTGAAAAATGGGTACCAAAGGTTACATCTACTCTTTTGTAGGTTGACCCTCTACCCTCTCATACTAAAAGCAAGTGGATTTTCGATAGCGGATGTTCGCGGCACATGACAGGTGATGTATCTTTATTTGCTACAGTATCGATGAAGGGAGAAGGGTATGTTTCCTTTGGCAATAATTTTTGAGGTAATATTATAGGAATTGGCATTGTTGGTATGTCTCTCTACCCTGAAATAAAATATATTTGTCTAGTCACAAAATTGAAACATAATCTGTTGAGCATAAGTCATTTGGCAGATAATGGTTTTGGTATCAATTTTGTGAAAGACAAATATTATATATATGATATGTCTACCCGTAATCTCGTATATGAAGGGATGAGGGAAGATAATATTTATGTTTTCTTTCTAGAACGTACAAACAATACAGGAAAATGCCTAGTAGCCAGTCAAGATGGAAGCTTGCTATGGCACATGAGACTAGGACATGCAAACATGGACACTATCTCATGGCTATCAACTAAAAAGGTGGTAAAAGGACTCCTAGAAATTTTCTTCAAGAGAGATATGATATGTTCTGACTGTAAAAAGTACAAGACAACTATGTCATCCTTTAAATCCATCAACACTGTAAACACTTCTAGACATTTGCAGTTAATTCATACGGATTTATTTGGTCCTAGTAGAGTCGCTAGTCTTGACTGTAAACTCTATGCTTTTTTATAGTTGATAATTTCTCTCGTTTTACTTGGATTTATTTTTTATCTAATAAAAGCGATGCTATTTTTGAATTTTAAGTATTTTATAAAAAAGTACAAAATGAAAAAGGCTTCATGATTACTCGAATCTGAAGTGACCATGGTGGCGAATTTGAAAATAATGATTTTAAAAAGTTTTATGATGATAATGGATATTACCATGAGCTTTCTTATCCTAGAACTCCTCAACAAAATGGTATTATGGAGCAAAAAAATTATACTCTTAGCAATATGGCTAGAGTCATGCTTAATCAACATAATCTTCCTAAATATTTTTGGGCAGAAGCTATAAGTATAGTTTATCTTGTTTTGAATATGGTGCTAATTCGACCTATATCGAAGAAAAGTCCTTATGAATTGTGGTTTGGAAAGATTCCAAATATTTCTTAATTTGAAGTTTTTAGTTGTCGCTGTTTTATCCTGAACACCAAGGATAACTTGGGTAAGTTCGACTTGAAGGCAGACAAAGAGATATTCCTAGGATATGCTGCCAAGAGTAAGGGATATAAATTTTTTAATAAAAGATCTATGATTGTTGATGAACCTATTAACGTTTTATTTGATGAGCTCAACAGTAATAGATATAGGGACAGTGATGACGAGGATGTACAAAATAAATTCAAGGCACCTGAAGATACTGCTACCAACGAGAGTTATCTGGAGAGTCTACCTAAGAAGATGATATTCATGCCAGACCATCCAGAGATACTTATAATAGGTGATGTATCCAAGGGAGTAGGTACGCGATGCGCTCTTCTACTAGAGACATAGCAGCAAACGTAGCTTTTATTTCTCAAGTAGAACCTAAGTCAGTAGCAGATGCTTTTTCTGATGAGTTTTGGATTAACGCCATGCAAGAGGAACTTAATCAATTTGAGAGAAACCAAGTTTGGAAACTTGTTACTAAACCTATTGGCCAATCAATAATTGGTACCAAATGTGTATTCCAAAATAAATTGAATGATGATGGACATGTTCTACGCAACAAAGTACGTCTAGTGGCATAAGGTTATAATCAAGAAGAATGAATTGATTATGACGAGACATATGCTCATGTTGCTAGTCTAGAGTCTATTCGCTTGTTTTATGCATTTGCATATTTTCACAATTTTAAACTTTTTCAAATGGATGTGAAGAGTGCATTTTTGAATGAGATTTTAAAGGAAGATGTTTTTGTGAAGCAACCCCCTAGTTTTGAGGATTTTCAAAAATATGATCACGTTTTCAAGCTTAAAAAGACGCTTTATGGACTCAAACAAGAACTGCGTGCTTGGTATGAACGCCTAAGTGCTTTCCTACTTGAAAATGGTTTTTCAAAAGGAAGGGTTGATACAACTTTGTTTATCAAAAATTCAGTTGATAGTATTTTGCTTATACAAATTTATGTTGATGACATAATTTTCGGTTCTGCTAATGAAAAACTTTGTCAAGATTTTGCTAAGTATATGCAGAGTGAGTTTGAAATGAGTATGACGAGAGAGCTCAACTCCGTCCTAGAACTCCAGATCAAATAATACTCGCAGGTAACCTTCATCAATCAAGCCAAGTATACGAAGGACTTACTAAAGAAGTATGACTTCGACAACGTAAAGCCTATCGGCATGCCAATGGCTACATCAACTCGACTTGACATTGATGAGTGGCAAACCAGTTGATCAGTGTAAGTATCAATGAATGATTGGTAGTTTACTTTATTTAACGGCTAGTTGTCCTGATATCATGTTTAGCGTTTGCATCTATGCACGATATCAATCTAATCGTAAGGAATCACACATATACGCAGTTAAGCGTATTTTTTGATACCTTAAAGAAACTTTTACAGTCGGCTTATGGTATCCCAAAACCACATCGTTTGACCTAATCGGTTACTCAGATGCTAATTTTGCTGGATGCAAACTAGATCATAAAAGTACTAGCGATACGTGTCATTTTTTAGGTAAAGCTTTAGTCTCTTGGTTTAGCAAAAAATAAAATTCTGTAGCATTATCAACAATTGAGGCTGAGTATATTACCCAGGACGTTGTTGTGCTCAAATTTTATGGATGAAGCAAATCTTAGAAGACTACAATCTATACTACACTAAGATTTCCATTTACTATGATAACACTTGTACTATTAATTTGACTAAGAATCCAGTATGTCATTCACGCACTAAGCACATAAAAATACATCATTTTTGTGTGATCATCAACAACACAGGGATATCAGTCTAGAGTTTATTAACACAGATCATTAACTGGCAAACATATTCATAAAACTACTAGCCGAAGATCGTTTCAACTATCTGCGTCGAGAGTTAGGCATACTTGAATTTTTAGAGTCTTAATGTGTTATGATTAATAAAAATACTTAAAAATTAAAATTCAATAATGTATTAATCAAAGTTATTTTGGGTATAAGCCGAAAGGGTCCTTCTGTCAACAAGGCATAAAAGCCTAAGCGATACAGTGCCAAGTGTCTTCGAACTACCGCTAGCTGGGATCCGACCCCTACAACTAACCCAAGTTAATGAATATTAATTAAATCAAAGAATTACAAGTTTATAGGCTATTTTTATCATTCATTACTCAAATATGACCTAAAATACAAGTGGCCGAACTTCGACCGAGTTCGGGCCGAACTCTGTGGGGACATATTTTTATATCAGAATTCGAACAGCAGTCCCCTTCTCTATTCTTCTTCCTCTTTCTCCTCAAGAATAGCCGCCCGAACACTAAAAACCGCTAACCCTAAATTCTTGTACACCTCTCCTCAAGCCTCCAAATTCAAAATTTCTTGGATCTAAGGCTTTTTGAAGGTGTTCTCTACCATCTTTGATCTATTTTGAGGTATATTACTCACGTTTCTTTCTCAATTTTATCATGGGTCCTAAAATCTTCAAAAGAAAGAAAACTAAGGACATGGGCCTGTTAACATGTTCAGTCCCTCTCATCCTGATGACGATGAGGACTCGACAATATTTGTTTCATCTGAGATCAATCCTTTGGTTCTTTTTTGTATTAGAAAATTTGTCCGGATAAAACGATAAATTTTACCATTTTTTCGAATACTTGACTACTTTTGAAACCCTAAAACTTTAAGAACTTTTAGAAATTTCTAATCCAATTCACGACAATGTAGTTCGTATATTTTATTGCAACATGCAAGAAGCAGATGGCTGTATTCATTCATCTGTCAGCGAAAAGGAATTTGAATTCAATTCTGTCGACTTGTGTGAATATTTTCTAATACAAGACATTGGTGACGCTCTCGTCGACATTACGAAGGTTTAATTTTCTGTTGACATGACACTTGAGTCCTTCAAGGCCGCATTGTGTTATCCGGATATGTTTCCCCAGAAACGGTTGTACGCACTTAACCTAAATAAATACTTTTATGAGCTACATCGTATTATCATCTCATCTTTTTTACCTAAGACGGGATCCACTAACGAGATCACATTTTTGGATCTATCTGCAATGTACCATATCCACTTTGGGATTACTTTTTCATTTTCCAAGACTATAATATCTTTTATGATCAACTGTCTGAGGGCAGGCCGCAACTTCCTCTATCCTATGCATCTAGCGGCAATCTTCCAGAAATTTGATATCGATTTAGAGTCTTGTCCCATCTCTGGAACACCTTCAGAGCTTCTTAGGTCTAGGAAGTTCCCACCCCTTCCTGGTGATGCTTCGCCTCCACCTCTACCTACTCCAGTCGTAGCCCCAACAGACGCTAATGCTCCTGCAGCCCCGGGTCATACTATTGGCGATCTCTATCAACGGTTCGATGCTTTTGTCACTCTCCAGGGACACCAATGTGAGGCCGATCTGATTCGCTTTAGTGACGCTGCGTTCTGCCATATTTTTCAGGCCGAGGTCTTGAGAAATCTAGTGGACGTTGTTTGCCATTGAAACGTATTGAAAAACTTTTGTATTAAACAAATGAAATGGAGTACAACTTTGATCCTTAATGGGATCTTTCGAGTACAATTTGTTTTTTTTTTCTGCGGACGAATGGAAATAGAGGGTTGATTCTTTACTCCGTTGACGATCTGATGACGATCAAGAGGCAAATACAAGTCTTCGGCTGGTGGGCAGTTTGGCTCTCCTGAAATATGCTCAGACTCTCTGAATGTCTTAGTGTTTGTCTTCATGATGAATGAAAGAATGATCCTTCTATTTATAGTGGTTGGAATGATCCATTCATGGGTGTATATAAATTTTGCATGTAAGAACGCTATGCGTATGACTTTATTGGGCACAGGAGCGTTGCGCCCGGGAAGCTTGAACTGAATCAGGTGGAACTGCACTGTTGGGCTTCGGATGAGATAACACATGGCAGTTGTTAGGATTCATTTGTTGTTGAGATCTTAGGTAGTTAGCACCCGTTCATGAGCATGACTGAGTCATTGATGCATGACACATGTACATTACTCAAAGATCTCGATCTGTAGGGAGATAATAGATCTGATACGCCTGGGGGATCTAGCGCATGAGGAGACTTGGCATATGACTTCTGGGACGTATAGCAAGTATGGGTGCATAACTTTAAGGGCGCATAAGAAGTTTGGACGCATGGCTTTAACGGCGCATACGAAGTTTGTTCGAGTCAGCCACGTGGCAGAGCACAACTGTAACCAACTAATGAGTAATGATTATGCCAACGTATGTTGACGTAGGTGACTCTTCATTTTTTGCAAAAAAATCGTCGTCTATACTGTCTTTGAGACACGTTCGACTACCATATGACACTTAGCATTAAATGCTTGATGGGTGAGGAGCCTATATAGGCGCATCATTTTATGGGACACATGTACCAAAGAGCTTAGTGCGCATGTACTACGGAGGGCGCATCAATTTCGGTCAACCTCGTTGAGTATTTTTAGGGTTCAAATTAATAATTTAAGAAAATTTGAGTGGTACCCCACTTTATTTACCCATATTTAAGGTGCACCCCACCAAATTACAAGAATGTACAACACCCTCCACTTTTGAAGGAAAACGTCACACGCTAATTGTTTGCCATTAAAATTGTTTTGATTGAAATCTTAATACAAACAGAACAGTGATACAATATAGGACTTAGATGTTGTCCTAGGAGTACACTTTTGTTTAAGCTGGGTCCTTAGTGCCAATGGAGCGAGTGGTAATGCGTTGACTCCGTTGACCGGCTGACGGCGGTTATCGGTTCTCTGAAGGTGTTGATTGCTCTGGGTGCTGGAGCTTGCTGAGAGGAGTAAGACGTTGAGTGTCTAAAACTGCCTCTCTGGTGATTCTCTGTTGTGAATTCTTTTTGTGAGTCTTATCTTCTCAGTCTCCGTCCGTGTGAAGGAGATGACCCTTCTATTTATAGTTTTGCAGGCTGGCTGCTCATGCGCGCATGTAGGATGCGCCGGTGTGGGAACGCCACGTGGAGGTTGCTGATGGAGGCGCATGGATGCTGCGCCCTGATCGAGGGGGAGAACTCTTCAAGCTGCTGTGGTGAGCCGGCACGTAGCAGGGAGAAGATCTTTCCGTTGCTAAAATCTTGGACGAGTTGAGTCAAAAGACATGTGTCATCGACTCATGGTTCGAAGATCTCGGATTTGGTGGAGAGGAGTGATCTGGTGGGCTGTGCCTTGGATTGGGCGTAGGAGGAGGCTGCGGCTCATAACCTTTAGGAGTTACAAACCATTTGGGGCGCATGGCTTTTGAGGCGCATGCAGGCGACTTTCCTTCTGTCTTTCGGGATCAGAGAGCAGTCTGAGGCGCATGGCTTTTGAGGCACATGCTGGTTTGGACGCATGGCCGTAGAGGCGCATGCGGGTTTGGACGCATGGCCGTAGAGGCGCATACGGATGGACGCATGGCCGTAGAGGCGCATGCGGGTTTGGACGCATGGCCGTAGAGGCGCATGCGGATGGACGCATGGCCGTAGAGGCGCATGCGGATGGCCACGTGGCAGTAGCCGTCGGAGTCATGATGATGCTGACGTTGCCGATGCTTCGTTCTCTGAAAAAAAGCTGTCACTTGTTCAGACTTTGGGAGGCGTGCTGCCAACTCTGTCAGTTCAGCATTTAATGTTGGTGACGTTCGATGGACAGCTGAGTGGGCGCGTCGGTTGGCGTTCCACTCGGTATGGAGATGTGTGGGGGCGCATCCTCTATAATGCGCCGAGTACTGTAGGGCGCGTCTGTATGATGCGCCTGACGCCGAAGGGCGCGTCCGTGTGATGCGCTGTCTGGCTGGCGCATCGAATATGTCTTTTAATGATGCGGCTGTCTCGCTCTTCGAGTGCTATAAATAGCCGTTTGGCTGAATTCGAGGCGTCCGGTTCATCCATTTAATGTAAATTCATTGCACGGAATTCGGAGGGCCATCCACTTGGCGCGTGGGTTTGATCTGCCCGGCCTATAAATAGTGGCATGGAGAGAAGATTTGCTTCTCATTCCCTCACGTACTTCCAATATGAATTTGAATATACGGGTGCATTCTGCTGACGAAGTGCTCCCGAGGGTGAAGATAAGACGCTGTGTTGTCTTCGATGCACTTGAAGGTGACTGTTACATCCAAAAGATGGAGTCGAGGGCTTCTGAGGCAGGCGGAAGGTGCCTGTTGCATCCAAAGATAAGGATGCTCGAGCCTCGTCTCCGTTATTCCGGAAGAGCCGTAGATCGGAATGGCGGTGCAAGGCTCTCTCTTCCTGCAAAGTGGGGTTTCCCCACTTTGATCGTGTCGAAAGCTGCTCCTTTAGCCATTGTTTCGATCACGGTCTTCCTTCGGCTTTGGAGGCTCTTTCGAAGCCTCCCCTGGCCACAGCATTTGCGGTGCTCTTCTCTTCCTTGGTTCCAGCCAGAGGGTTAAATGCTTTGTGTCGAAGCATTTATCGGGCGAGCCTGGTTGGAAGAGCGGCACATAACTGGGCTCTGCTCGGCCAGGTGAGCCTGGCTGGAAGAATTTGGCTGAAGGGATGCACATAACTGAGGTGCTGAAGAGATGATGGGATGCGCCTGGATGGAGGCGCATGATATCTGCTGCGCCTCATTGGTGGCGCATAGTGATGCTGCGCCTATCTGGAGATGCATGGTGGCCTTTGCGCTTATCTGAAGGCGCATGATGGCCGCTGGCTGTAGACTTTAGGCTCTTTCCTTTGTAGGAATTCTCCTTTGTACAACCTTTTCTAGACATGTAATAGACTTTTATATATAAATAAAAAGTCCTTCTTCAAATGTCTATAATTATTGACTTTGCTGTGAAGTTCTTCATCTGAGTTCTGGCGCATGTAGTGTCTGGCGCATGGGCTTTCTGGTTGTGAAATTCCATGCTTCTACAAGACCCCCTTCAAAGTTTTCAAAACTTTTGAGTAAGTTTTGGAATACTTTGAATAAGAAGCATGGAGGTCAGGGCACATGATTTCTGGGCGCATGCCTGTTCGGGCGCATGCTCTTCTCAGTTAATGATAATGGTGCCTCGGTAACCGAAAAGATTTAATGATGATCTTTTGGTTTTATTTGCTGCTATCCTTGCACGGAACCCGAGGCGACGGCTGAGATCACACGTCATCTGTTCACGCGTGCGACCATGCCCTATAAATAGGTAAGAGTCGGAGAGAGCAAGAGTTCTTCTTCTCTGTGCCTCTGCTTCTTTAGAGTTTCTTCTTCAAAACCCTAACTTCTCCTTCTTCGAGAGAATGGCTCCCAAGACTCCTCGCGGCGCTGCCGGCAAGGGGAAGGAGAAAGCGAAAGAGTCCGTGGATGAGGATGTACCTATCACTCTTGCGCCTCTTGCCGACGTTCGTCCTGAGGTGACAGGTGGGTTTCGTCTCTGCTTTGGGCTCTGTGCCCTAACTGCCGACGCGTATAGACTTCGGTCTTTAATGATACGCCGAGGTTCTATCTTGCCGACGTGCATAGGTTTATACCTTTATCATGCACCGAGGTTTTAATGGCTGACGCGCATGGGTTCTATTCCCTGAAGATGTGCCGAAGCCTTTGTTGACGCGCATGGGCTCACGCTCTGATAATGCGCCGAAGCTCCAATGCCAACGCGCATGGGCTTACGCCCTGATGATGCGTCGAGACCTTCGAAGAGAAGGATGGGTTGGGAACTTACGCCTTCTCAAGGGGGTGCCTTGGGGGGCTTCCTTTCGATTGACACCACCTCGAACCAGCGAGACACCTTGACTGCTTCACGAACCGGTTCTTCGTTCAGTTACCGAGCTTTGCGTCCCGGGAGCATCTATAGTGAAGTCCCAAATGACACGTTTCCCTTCAGTGCCCCGACTTTTGCAAATCGGATGCTGACGTCGAAGGTCACGTATCCGACAGCTGGTTTTAGAGTCGAAGGTTGGTGTCACTATATCCCAAAGTGGGACGAGTTGACTTCCTGGGTGCTTTCCAGGTTCAAAGTTGAGCTTAAAGAGATAGGGCTGACTGCCGCCATTCGGGCTACTCAGGCAGGCATGGACCTCAATAAGCCGATGTTCCTTGCGCTATTGGAGCTTTTCAACACCCAGACTGGTAGCTTCTTTACTCCAGTGGGGGAGTTGGGATTGGCCCTTCATGAGATGTACGAAGTGTCCAAGCTTCCTTGGGGCTCGGAACCATACGAGGAATATTTCCCATCGAATGAAGAGATCCAGGTCTTGGAAGATAAGGACCCGGAGATGATGGCCGTTTTCAAGGAGGTGACGAGCCATCATTATCTGATGCACCGGAGGGACAAGGGTAAGACCCAACCTCACGTGACTGCTTGGAGGGACTATGTTTTCAGACAGGATTTGGCGGATCCTTCGAGGATCCGGTTTGCGACTCCGCAGGGCTTGACACCCGCAGAAGTGAGTTCTGAAATAACCCGGCTGGACGAGAGGACCCCACATTCAAATGAGAGCGGAAAGAACACGTACAGCTGTTTCTGGCACTGCGGGCACCGGATGTCATCTAAGGCAGTGTTGACGGCCTACTTGATGATATGGCTCCGGAATTGCATATTTGCAGGAGGATCCGGTGCTGTTGAGAGGTTACATCGGAATCTCATTTTGCCTGCAGTGAAGTTGGCCTTTGGACGACCTCTGGCTCTCCTCCCCGCGATGGTGTGCAACCTGCTGCGTGGTTTGAGGTCTTTCGCTGATGATGTGACCCATGAGAAAGGTAATAATGACAACTTTCCCCGGGCCGAGCTGCCTTTCCATTATCTCATGGGTTGGCTGATCTTACATCATCCGAATGTGATAAGTCCTGGTCCTGAGGAGGACCATGTTGAAGGAGATGCCTTCATTTGCCGCTTCTACAAGAGGAAGTGGTCTTACACTGGCGTTCCTGTTTGTAGGAGGGTTTTGTCCTTCCTTCAGGGGTGGGAAATTGTGAAGGTTGGCTCGATCTTCAAGAATTTCGAGGCCGACCAGGATTTGGTTGATTCTGGCGAGGATGCGGTTACTTTGCCGAAATGGAGTTTTCGTTGGTTGCAGAGTATCCGGCCTTCGCATCTGGTTTACCGTAATCAGAACAGGTGTTATCTGGAACCATACTTGCCAAGCCGATTTGCTCGTCAATTTGGCTACACTCAGCTAATGCTGCAGAATCCCAGTAGCAGTCTAGGCTTCATCGGGAGTTTGCTGGATGGAGCCCGGGGCTGGCAGTATTATAACGCTGGATGCACTAGCGTTAAGTTTACCACACCAGTTCGCAATCCTCGGCCGCCGATCTTATATCCGGCCGCCAAGCTGTATTGTACTATGAATACTATGTCTCCTGGTTATGACAGGGAGACTAGTTTCATCATTGGAACCCAGTTGGAGGCAACAACGAATATGTTGGTGGCGGCTCGGTCTGGTTCTTCCGTACTGAAAAGGTCGAGAAGGACGTCGACCCCGAAGATTACGGAAACGCCACTTGTAACGCCAACGGGCTTAGCCCCCGCTGAGGTAAGGAGTGCTTCATAATTCCAGTTTTTTTATGTCATTGTGGCGACTTATGCTCTTCTTCTTGTAGGGATTGAAGAAGAAGTCTCGTGCTTCGAAATCGGGCACCAGTAAGCCGAAGGAGGTGGCAGGCTCTTCTGAGGAGCGTATTCCACCAACGATGTTGTCTCCTGTGGAGGAGGGTCCCGAAGATGTTCCCGTGGAGGTTTTAGTATCTCCTGACTTCGAAGTCGCGACAACTTCTGGGATAGTACCATCTGCCGTGGAGGCCTTGGATGCTGAGGGTCCTACCGACTCGAGGCATCCTGATGATGAAGTGGATTGGAGTTCGTCGCCTTCTGGTGACGTCCCTCCAGCGTTGCAAGGGTCCGTTGCGGGGGCAGCAGAAGCAGTGGGGATGGAGGAGAGGGTTGATTCCCCTCCTGGTCATGATGAAGGGAGGTCGGCTGAATCATTGCCGAATCCTTCCTTGGCTTCAACCATGGACATAGAGATGGCTACCGATCAGGCGGGTAGCGACAGATTCTGTCCCTGTAGAGGGACTTGAGAAGAATGAGACTCTTCTGCCGGTCTTGTCTCTTGGGGCTGGCCAAGAGATAAATGTTGACCTCCCCGTTTTGCCGGGGGAGGTGGCTGATGCTGATAGAATGTCGGGGGAAGAAGAGGTGGCCGTTGACGTTGGTGATTTCTCCGGGCTTGAGAAGGGTAAGGGTGTGGAACCCTCTGTTGCTCCTTCCACTTGGGGTACTATCACGACGCATATGCCTGCTCCTTCTGTTCCTTTGACTCCTCGGGCCAGCAGTCTGGGCCCTGTTGATGAAGAGCCTATTGCTGCCGAGATTCAAACCTCTCAGATCGAGGTCGGCGGATCTTCCTCCGGTCCGCAAACTGTAGTAGCTCCCTCAACCCCTGCTATGACGCCGCAGGTGCTGGCGGAAGCCGACGGGTATGTAAAATTCCTCGTCGAGGGAGTGTACAAAATGCTGGAGAAAGGTGTATCTGCAGTGGTAGATGCCAAGGGGAGCTTTGCGGCGGTAAAAGCTTTGGCAATGCCTTGTATCGAGCTGATCCGCATTCACCAGGGCCATGACCATATGGCCGAAATTCTGGAGGTTTCGGTGATGGAGCTGGACGAGCGGCTCGCGGAACTGCAGCGCATCCAACGAAATGACCTCTCGGTCTTGGTAGATGCAGAGATAGGAAAGTCGATGGCTGAGATCGAGGCTTCCCATCGAGCCGAGGTGAGCAGTTGGGAGCGTGAAGTGGCTGGGACTGAGGCTGCGGCGGAGCAGCTGTCTCAATCTATGAAGAAGACGACGGAGAAGCGGGCTGCGGTGGATGCTAACATCGCAGAGGTTGATGCTCAGATGCGCCGTCTTGAAGACCAGCGGGCCCAACTTCAACTAGAGGCTGAGCGTGTCCTGGCTGAACACGTGGCATTCAAACGGGAGGAAACGACTCTTACTCAGCGGACCCTTGCTTTGGCTCAACAGCGACGACAGCTTGATGAGAAGTATGAGAGTAAAACTTCTGCTGAGGCTGTCGGGTTAATGCGTCAAGAAGCCGAGCTGCGAGTCCAGGCGACTGTGGAAACTCGCACTGCCGACCTGAGACGTCGAGTCAGAGAACTCTCATCCCACCCTGGGAAGGATCGGGGATTGTAGCTTCTCTTCTTTTTTATGTGTTTTTTTGCAACTCTTGCTGGGGAAATAGCGTATTTCTGTACTCCCTTTAAAAATAAAGAAATACACTATCTCTTTGATGTGTTCATTTTTAATTTCATGAACTTGATGATTTATGTGGACCTATTATCTTTTGCGCACCTTGGTTTTTAGGTACAGATAATAAGTATAAAGGAACCAACATGTTTGCTCAGAGGTAATGTGGACATGGCAATCATTAGGTTCAAATGATAGAATCTTCCTACTCAGAGGTGTTTATGGACGTGGTAGGAATGATCCTGTGGGATACGCTGAACAACTCAGAGGTAATGTGGACGTGGAAGTTCTGCGATCAATGTACGACAACGTAGGAGTTGTTTGTACGGGATGTTTACTCAGAGGTATTGTGGACGTGGTAAACATGAAGGATAGCTTAAGCTCACGAAGTGTAAGGTTCCGCTTTGTAGGATGTAGAGAGACAACTCAGAGGTAATGTGGACATGGTTATCTTTCTACGGAAGGATGCCACGGAACAGCTGGGTTCCGGAAGCGATTGATTTTGTGAAAAGAGGTTATTTGGGGAAATATATGTCTTGGAGGATGTCAAGAGTAGTACTTCTTTAGGAACTTGCCGTTGATGGGCATCATGAACAAGTCCCCATTAGGTTTGGCAAGCCGGTAAGTACCGTTTGAGTATACCGTCTCGATGATGAAGGGTCCTTCCCATTTGGGCTCGAACTTCCCTGGTGTCTTGTGAGTTAACACCATTGGCCTTCTGACTGCTAAAACCAGGTCGCCAACTTGGAAAGTTCTTTGCTTGACCTTCTTGTTGAAAGCCTGTGATATACGGGCTTGGTAAAGTTCGATGCGTTGTTGAGCTAGGAGACGCTTTTCGTCAAGTGCCTCCAATTCCCGTAGACGACGACGTTGATTGTCTTCTTCTGTGAGATCGTTTGTGATGGCCACGCGGAGCGAAGGTATCTGTATATCGAGAGGCAGTACTGCTTCGCTCCCGTAGACCAGGGAGAATGGAGTGTTGCCTGTTGGGGTCCGTACCGTTGTGCGGTAGGCCCAAAGGCATTCGCCAAGCTTTTCGTCCCAGTCGCATTTGTTGGATGACACGACTTTTTTGAGTAGCCTGACGATAGTTTTGTTGAATGCCTCGGCCAATCCGTTTGCTGCCGGATTATAGGCGGTTGAGGCCACGTTTTGAATGCGATTCTTGTCACAGAACCTGCTGAAAATGTGGCTGATAAACTGAGGACCATTGTCATGGATGATTCGCCGGGGTACCCCGAAACGGTAAATGACATGGTGTTTGATAAAGCTGACCACCCTGGAGCTTTTTACTTCTGCTAGTGGGACTGCTTCCGCCCATTTGGAGAAGTAATCGGTGATGGCCAGGATGAAGCGGTGTCCTCTCGATGAAGGAGGGGTGATTGGCCCTACAATGTCCATGCCCCAGGCTTCGAATGGCCAGGAGGCGACTGTAGGATGTAGAGGTTCAGATGGTGTATGTATGAAGTCTGCATGAAGTTGGCATGCATGGCACTTCTTAGCATATTCCACTGCGTCGGCAACCATGGTTGGCCAGTAGTAGCCCATACGTCGCAGTCGATCTTGCAACTTAGGCCCTGGTTGGTGAGCTCCGCAAGTTCCGTCATGAGCTTCTCGAAGAGCTTCGGCCGCTTCTTCGTTAGACAGGCATCGAAGGAGAAGCCCGTCGAAGGAGCGTCGGTACAGCGTTTTAGTGGCTGTATCGTAGTAGAATCGAAGAGAGCGTCTCCTGACTGAGACGGCTTCCTTCGGGTCCTCTGGAAGGATTCCGTAGACAGTGAAGTCGATGAACGGGAACCTCCAATCTCGGACATTAACCCCAGTGTTTGTCGGCATGGCGTGAGCCATTTGCAAACATAGGTTGTTTCTGGGACAAATCAAGTCTCGGCCAGTTACTGTGACATAGTGTTGAGTCCCAAGGGGCGCGGCCAATGAGGCTGCGAGGCCAGCTAGAGCGTCAGCCTCCAAGTTTTGTAGGCGGAGTACATGTTCGATGAAGAACCCAGTGAAGGTTGAAATGATGTTCAATGTAACTTCATGGTAAGGGATCAAATCTTCATGGCGAACCTCGTATTGCCCCCGAATCTGGTTTACGACGAGTTTCGAGTCGCCGTAGGCTTCCAGATGATCCACCCCCAGCTGTTATGCTAGCTGGAGTCCCATGACGAGTGCATTGTACTCAGCAACATTGTTGGAGCATGGCTTCGAAAGGGAGTATGCGCGCTGGATGACCAGCTGATCGGGGGAGACTAAGACTACCCCCACTCCTGCGATGATTTGGCCATTGGGGCCCGTTCTTGAAGTGCCATCGAAGAACATCCACCAAACGGGGCTTCCTTCAGTGACGTTTGATTCTTGAACTTCATCCGGGATGTCTTCATAAAGTTTTGAAGATTCTGGGATGGGGTGTGCAGCTAAAAAGTCAGCCAGAGCCTGACCCTTAACTGCCTTCTGCGGGACAAACACCATGTTGTATGGTGTTAGTAGGATCGCCCATGTAGCCAGCCGGGAGTTTAATGACCCTGGCTTTATCATGAGAACTCTGAGCGGATTGACTCGGGAGATGACGTGAATTGTCTGGCCCGAGACGTAATGACGAGTCTTCTGAATGGCAAACACCAAAGCCAAGCACTCCTTTTCAACGGGGTTGTACCGGTGTTCGGCCCCGATGAGTGTTCGACTGAGGTAGTAGATTGCTTGCTCGTAGCCTGCATCGCTGTTTTGAGCCAGCAAAGCGCCGAGGGAATGATCCATGGCACGGACGTAGAGGAGGAATGGTTTGCCGGCGACAGGTGCCACTAGGACTGGCGGGCTTGTTAAGTAAGCCTTGATGTCGTCGAAAGCCTTTTGGCACTCCTCTGACCAGACATAAGAGACTCCCTTCTTCATGAGCTGAGTAAAGGGTTGACATTTACCGGAGAGGTTTGCTATGAACCTCCGGATGTATGCCAAACGTCCCTGTAAGCCCCGAAGTTCTCGAAGGTTCTTCGGAGGGTCCATGTTAAGGATGGCTTTAGTCTTCTCGGGATCGACATGAATGCCTTTTACCGTGATGACAAAGCCCAAGAATTTGCCGCTAGAAACCCCCAGGAAGGATTTAGCGGGGTTCATTTTGAGTTGATGTGCCCGCATGAGATCGAAGACCGTCTTTAGGTCCTGTAGGTGATCTCTTTTGAGGCGGCTCTTGACTGCGATGTCGTCAACATAGCACTCAACTGTCTTGTGAAGATGTTGACGGAAGATGGTGCTCATAGCTCGCTGATACGTTGCACCGGCGTTCTTCAAGCCGAAGGGCATTACGGTGTAGCAGAAAACACCCTTTGGAGTCCTGAATGACGTGTGTTTTGCGTCATCGGGGAACATCTTGATTTGATTGTAGCCTGAATACCCGTCCATGAAGGACATGCGTTCAAAGCCACATGTGTTGTCGATCATTACATCGGTGATTGGGAGCGGGAATTCATCCTTCGGGCAAGCAGAGTTGAGATCCCTGAAGTCGATACAGACTCGTATCTTCCCGTTCTTCTTGGTGACAGGGACGACGTTGGCTACCCAGTCCGGGTGTTGTTCCTCACGGATGAAGCTACTGGTCAAGAGTTTGTCCACCTCCTGATCGATGGCGTTCATGATGTCCGGGCGGAAGCGTCGCTGTTGTTGTTTGATAGGTTTGGCATCTGGTAAGATGTTCAACCTATGCATCGCGATCTGTGGATCGAGACCCGGCATGTCTTCGTAGCTCCAGACGAAGACGTCGATATACTCCTTAGCGAGTTGGACTAAAGATTCTCGGTCTTCTCCTTCCAAGCTTTTGCTGATAAAGATGGGTTTAGAAGAAGATCCATCCCCGAGGTCGATTTGCTCGACTTCGTCTTCGGTGGGAGGTTCTCGTAACTCAAAATGAGACTCCCATTGTTCTCCTAGGCGTTGAGCCCAGGGTTCCTCTTCGAAGGGTTCCGGCGGTTGGCCTTCGCCTTCATCTTTCTGAGGTTGCGCCGATGTCATGTTAGCTGATAGCACTTTCCTGAAGACTGATCCGATACTGGTATCGGAATCCCACGTCGATGCTTCTGATGAGTGGGAATGTTCTATGTCTTCTGCGTCTGAACTCTCCGGAGTTGATGGCGGCGTGACATAGCCTAACCCCCGTCGAGTCCGATTATAGTAATCCTGTGGCTTTCCATTGGGCATCGAAAGCCGGACAGGAAGATGCCGACCCTTGCCGTAGTTTAGGCCTTTGTTGCTTTTCAGGTCGTAGCCCATCTTTTGGATGATGTGCTTAGCAGCATCCGTATATCGATAGACTTGTACTCTGCCGGTATCAGGTTCGGGCTCGATCGACGGGAGGTTCCGACGACGCTCGATTTTGCCCGAGATGATGGTGCCTTCGTCTCGGCTTCGTGGAGGGACTATGAAGACTCCTTGAGACGGGACTATTTGATTATGGTAGACGGTCGTTACTTGTGTTTGCAACGACCATAGAGCGTTGTCTAACGTATACATGGCATTCCAGTGTGGAAGACAAGAATAATTGAAAGACACTCTATTATTGATAAAGTACGAGATTTTATCCTGTGGGATTACATTGTCGAAGGAGGGTGCGTCTACATCGGCAGAGATATATTCGCCAAGCTCCTCGTCTGTAAGCACTGGGGCCGGATCATGAGAGTCCTCCACCGCTCCGACTTTGGGGTCTGAGAGGGTTATGTGAGCCCTCTCCGGCATCTTGGATGACTGCGGCGGCTTGCCTTTAAGACGCACCTTGAGGGGTGCCTCGGTTGCGCCTTCGATGAGTGGCACCTTCCCTTGTAATTTTACCACTAGGGGAGCCGTTGTTTGTGGTGGCTTCCCCTTGAGGCGTATCTTCAGGGGGGCTTCGCGAGCTGGCGCTTTTCCTGATAGCTTGATGCTCATTGGAGGCGCCTTCTGGGGTGGTCTCCCTTTCAGACGGATTTTTAAGGGGGCGTCAGGAGTCGCTTCGGGTTCCAAGTCCGGCTCTGTTGCCGCCTCTGCTTCATCATCGGCGTCGTTGGCTTCCTCCTCGTCAAGTGGCTTGTACAAGTCGGAATCGGTGAAGTAGGCCTCAATCCCTTTGAAGGGATCGATATCCGCAAACTCCGTCCGGATGACGCCGTTGGTGGATACATATTTCATGCATTGGTGGAGCGTGGAGGGCACCACCATGTACTCATGTAACCATGGTCGTCCGAGTAAGATGTTGTAGTTGACCTCGGCATCCACCACATAACAAGTCACCTCAGTTTTGAGGCTGCCGATGTGACACTTCAGCCGGATCTTGCCCAGTGGCTCGCTCTTGCTGGCATTGAAGCCGCTGATGGTCGTATTAGAGGGCTCTAGCCGATACATTGGGATCCCCAACTTTGATAGTAGCGCCTTTGGAATGATGCTTAGGGAAGACCCCGGATCGATCTGAATCCTGCTCACCTTTACCGAACCGATGTATCCTGTGTAATACAACGGTCGGTTATGTCGGTGATGCTTGAGCAGCATGTCTTGTTGGGTGAAGGTTATGTTTGGGATAACTTCATCCGTACAATGACAGTATGCACAAGTAATTGGGAGGTCTTCAGGCTGCTTGACCTGACTGAGAAAGGATTCGGCATCCTTCAGAGCTTCGCAAAGAGCTTCTCGGGAGTCCTTGGAGAGACGCAGGAGCTCGAAAAGAGACAAGCGTGCAGGAGTACTGGCCAGTTGTGCCAGGATGTCAAAATTGTGGGGCTTGGCTAGCCCCGAAGCATTTTCTTTCCGCAGAGGTCTGTCGAAACGGGCCTCCACTTGCTTTTGTTTATTGGCTGCTGAGGGCTTGGATGGACCCTCCTCAGGGATGGTGCCAGGAGGCACCACTTCGGCGGCAGCTTCACCGGGCTGGGAGTTCTGTTGTGCACGCGTCTGCACAGGAAGTGCCTCTTCCGTTGAAGAAGAGACCGTGCGGCAAGACTTGATCTTCCTGCCTTTTGCTTTGGAGGTAGGGCGTACCTCCGGTTGAGTTACCTCGGAGACGAGGTCGGGGTGAACCCAGAGGACCTCTCCTCGAGATGTGGTGAGTGGGACAAGTCCACTCACATTGTCACGGGTGGGTGGCAAATTCACCACCTCCATTGTCGCCTTAGGGATGGGGACGACGCCATCTTGTGTGGTAGTCGGCGGCAAGGTGCCGAACTGAAGTGACACCACATTAGCTGACACCGTCTTCTCTTCGTAATCGACGGAAATTACATCCGCATTGATCATGTGCTGGATGTAATTTTTGAGGACGTAGCAGTCCTTAGTCGGGTGTCCGACAAACCGATGGTAGTGACAGTACCTTGGGTTGTCCACCTTCCCGACTTCATCGGGCCGCTTCGGGTCCGGAAGCTTGATCTTGTCACCCTGCTTCAGTATCTCAAAGAGTTGCAGGGTGTCGTCATCATTGAATGAATAAACCTCCTTGGGTCTCGGTGCCAATGGAGGCTTTTGAGTAGGCGCAGATGCGCCCTTCGAGGCATTAACTGTCAATGCCTGTTTCCCCTTTGTTTCTCGTCCGGAATTGTTGGTTGCGGACTTTTTCCCCTTATCGTCAAAGGCGGAGAAGCTAACACCCAGAAGACGTGCATTGGCCGCCTTCTTCTCTGCAGCTTCAGCTTCAATAATTAGGGAGGTCCAATCGGGAGGGGGAGTAGAGTTAAGCCAGAGCTTTACTGCAGGCAGCATGTTCATACTGCAAGCGGAGAGAAGCGCATGTTCTGGCATGCCTGGAGGTAACCTGAAGCAGGCCTGACGGAAGCGTTCGATGAATGCCCGAACCGTTTCTTTATCCTTCTGGCGTATCTCAATGAGAGACGCCATCGTCATGTCCTTCCCACCGTCGTAGAAGCGGTCAAGGAATAGGCGTGTCAGGTCGTCGAAGGACGATATGGAATTATCGGGGAGGCTGCAGTACCAGTCATACGCCACCCCTTTCAGGGCCCCAACAAAGATGCTGGTGAGGAGCGCGTCCTCCTTCGAAAGATGCCCTGTCTGCAACTGGAAGTACGTCAAGTACCGTCGTGGGGAGTCCTTTCCGTCATACGGCGTGAGTGTCTGTGGTTTATACTTTGGGGGATAAACCACCTTGTTCCACTCAAGGGGATAAGGCTGGGGAATGCCCATCTTCTGGCGTTCCTCCTGCCTGTTCTTGGACTCGAAGCGCTCCCGCAGATCTTTGATCATTTCGACCACGTCCTCCGTGGAGCTAGGAGCCGGGGAAGGAGGTACCACCTGGAGTGGAGCGTTTGAGGGCTCCGATGTCCGGGGTGCTTCTGTGTCTGAGGGTGTCCGCTGGAGGGGCACACTCGACTCTCCATTAGCTCCTGGGTCGGGACCATTTGAAGGTGTCCTGATCAAGGCCGACCGCATCTCAAACACTGCTTGAGTCAGTGCTTGCATTGAGGCAGAGAGGGTTTTGAGTCCTCCCTCTAACGAGTCTATGCGCTGGACAATGTCCTGTGGCGGCGCATCAGCCTCAAGATCACCCCCGGTCATGTATACTGTCATGACACGGCCGGAAGTGGATGGATTAGTTGAGGCTTCGCTCTCAGCCTCACTCTCATGTGGGAGAGTTACTTCTCCTGGTGTTTGGCCACCCCCAGCCACATTCTGGAGTTCGTCTTCGACAGGCGCATCTGCAAGGGCCTGACTGCCCTCAGCTCTGTCTTGAAGGGCCTCTTCATTTTCAGCACTACCCCCGGCGGTGTCTTGGAGGACATCGTCATTTTGAGGGGCTTCAGGGAGGCCATCTTCGCTTTGATGAAGATCCGCCGCAGCTGTGCTTTGGACATCTTCGTCTTCGGAAGGAGGCTCAACAAGGGTCTGGCTACCCCCAGCTTCCTCCAAGGACTTCTTCCTCGACCGAGTGCCTTCGAACACTCCAGAGGTCGTGACAGCTGCCTTGGTTTTCCTCGACTGGCTTTTAGATGAAGACGAGGAATTGGCAGTCGTCTTCCGGACAGATGAGGAATTGGAGATCACGTTGCATGACGCAATCTTTAGTTCCTCTTCTGCTGACACCTTTGTCCCAAGGCGATGTCGGAGGGGTGTCGATGATTGTAGCCGTTGGAAGACCGACTGCTTTGGCGGTACTGCCGTCTTGCAACAGCAGTTGATGGTGACCACTGCACAAGTGTGCCCTGTGAGAGGCGCATCGTGCTTGTTGGTCAACTCTCCTGACCGGCGCTTGTGAGTGATCACGTTGCGCAAGTCGTTGGAGGAGAGTGCTACCCTCACACCCCTCTCAGGCGTATGGTAGGGCCAAGTGCCGGGGTGGTCGGGTGAGTGCTGCGCCCCCTGATCTAATACCAAGCAGGCATCACGATCAGTAGTGGGGGAACCACAGCATTTGAAGTGACTTGAACGGACCTCAAACGCACAACCAGAGGAGGCGCGGGAGTTCAAGACCACTGAGTTTGCCTCTCTCGGCTTGGTTGTGCACGCAGTGAATGCGCCCAAGTGAGATGAGGACTTTGAAGGTCGACTCGTTGTCAGTGCGGGAGCACTTTAGTCAACCTTGTACAGCTTGCCATCGGCAGCGCGCGTGATTGTAAGCGCGTGTCTCTGGCCGGCTGCTGGCATAGCACGTTTGTGGCGCGTGGCCCGTGCCGTCTTGGATTTCTTCGTACCAGCCCGCTGGGGCGCATAGTACTCAGCATCCAAATTCTCCTCGCCATTACAGCGAGTGAGTCTGTCGAAGACAGAGGCTCGTTGTGGCGCATCAGAAGTAATGCGCGGGGCATTGGCTGCGCCCCTGCTCCGTCGACGTATCTTCCTCGCCTGAGAGGAAGATGGCTGGGGAACGTGGTCAGCCGCACGCTTCCCCGAGAGATGCGCTGCATCAGCGGGCGCACCTTGACTGCTGAGGACGTCAGCAGGATGGGAAGGCTGGATGGGCGCATCCCCTTCAACGGTGGTGCCCGAGGCGTCGACTTTGCGCACCCAGACTGCGCGGGTCTTCTTCGGCTTCGACAGCCGCTTCGAAGGACTCGCACTTCCTTCAGAAATGAACTCCTCGTACGCCTGTTGATTGAGGCGCACTACCAGCGTCTTGTGGGAGGAGCCCACCTTCACATCGTCGGCCTACGACACAACTTTCTCGGTAGAGGAGAAAGAGGTCCCCAGCAGAGTCGCCAGCTTGTTTGCCATTAAAATTGTTTTGATTGAAATCTTAATACAAACAGAACAGTGATACAATATAGGACTTAGATGTAGTCCTAGGAGTACACTTTTGTTTAAGCTGGGTCCTTAGTGCCAATGGAGCGAGTGGTAATGCGTTGACCGGCTGACGGCGGTTATCGGTTCTCTGAAGGTGTTGATTGCTCTGGGTGCTGGAGCTTGCTGAGAGGAGTAAGACGTTGAGTGTCTAAAACTGCCTCTCTGGTGATTCTCTGTTGTGAATTCTTTTTGTGAGTCTTATCTTCTCAGTCTCCGTTCGTGTGAAGGAGATGACCCTTCTATTTATAGTTTTGCAGGCTGGCTGCTCATGCGCGCATGTAGGATGCATCGGTGTGGGAACGCCACGTGGAGGTTGCTGATGGAGACGCATGGATGCTGCGCCCTGATCGAGGGGGAGAACTCTTCATGCTGCTGTGGTGAGCCGGCACGTAGCAGGGAGAAGATCTTTTCGTTGCTGAAATCTTGGACGAGTTGAGTCAAAAGACACGTATCGTCGACTCATGGTTCGAAGATCTCGGATTTGGTGGAGAGGAGTGATCTGGTGGGCTGTGCCTTGGATTGGGCGTAGGAGGAGGCTGCGGCTCATAACCTTTAGGAGTTACAAACCATTTGGGGCGCATGGCTTTTGAGGCGCATGCAGGCGACTTTCCTTCTGTCTTTCGGGATCAGAGAGCAGTCTGAGGCGCATGGCTTTTGAGGCGCATGCTGGTTTGGACGCATGGCCGTAGAGGCGCATGCGGGTTTGGACGCATGGCCGTAGAGGTGCATGCGGATGGACGCATAGCCGTAGAGGCGCATGCGGGTTTGGACGCATGGCCGTAGAGGCGCATGCGGATGGACGCATGGCCGTAGAGGCGCATGCGGATGGCCACGTGGCAGTAGCCGTCGGAGTCATGATGATGCTGACGTTACCGATGCTTCGTTCTCTGAAAAAAAGCTGTCACTTGTTCAGACTTTGGGAGGCGTGCTGCCAACTCTGTCAGTTCAGCATTTAATGTTGGTGACGTTCGATGGACAGCTGAGTGGGCGCGTCGGTTGGCGTTCCACTCGGTATGGAGATGTGTGGGGGCGCATCCTCTATAATGCGCCGAGTACTGTAGGGCGCGTCTGTATGATGTGCCTGACGCCGAAGGGCGCGTCCGTGTGATGCGCTGTCTGGCTGGCGCATCGGACATGTCTTTTAATGATGTGGCTGTCTCGCTCTTCGAGTGCTATAAATAGCCGTTTGGCTGAATTCGAGGCGTCCGGTTCATCCATTTAATGTAAATTCATTGCACGGAATTCGGAGGGCCATCCACTTGGCGCGTGGGTTTGATCTGCCCGGCCTATAAATAGTGGCATGGAGAGAAGATTTGCTTCTCATTCCTTCACGTACTTCCAATATGAATTTGAACATACGGGTGCATTCTGCTGACGAAGTGCTCCCGAGGGTGAAGATAAGACGCTGTGTTGTCTTCGATGCACTTGAAGATGACTGTTACATCCAAAAGACGGAGTCGAGGGCTTCTGAGGCAGGCGGAAGGTGCCTGTTGCATCCAAAGATAAGGATGCTCGAGCCTCGTCTCCGTTATTCCGGAAGAGCCGTAGATCGGAATGGCGGTGCAAGGCTCTCTCTTCCTGCAAAGTGGGGTTTCCCTACTTTGATCGTGTCGAAAGCTGCTCCTTTAGCCATGGTTTCGATCACGGTCTTCCTTCGGCTTTGGAGGCTCTTTCGAAGCCTCCCCTGGCCACAGCATTTGCGGTGCTCTTCTCTTCCTTGGTTCCAGCCAGAGGGTTAAATGCTTTGTGTCGAAGCATTTATCGGGCGAGCCTGGTTGGAAGAGCGGCACATAACTGGGCTCTGCTCGGCCAAGTGAGCCTGGCTGGAAGAATTTGGCTGAAGGGATGCACATAACTGAGGTGCTGAAGAGATGATGGGATGCGCCTGGATGGAGGCGCATGATATCTGCTGCGCCTCATTGGTGGCGCATAGTGATGTTGCGCCTATCTGGAGACGCATGGTGGCCTTTGCGCTTATCTGAAGGCGCATGATGGCCGCTGGCTGTAGACTTTAGGCTCTTTCCTTTGTAGGAATTCTCCTTTGTACAACCTTTTCTAGACATGTAATAGACTTTTATATATAAATAAAAAGTCCTTCTTCAAATGTCTATAATTATTGACTTTGCTGTGAAGTTCTTCATCTGAGTTCTGGCGCATGTAGTGTCTGGCGCATGGGCTTTCTGGTTGTGAAATTCCATGCTTCTACACTAATGTTTAAATCCTTTGACCGAATTTTTGTTACCAAAATATCCTTCTACATTATCTTCCCCCCACCCCCACCCCTACCCCACCCCACCTCGACACACCAGCCCCGACCATCGTTGCCCCCCTCCCCCACCAGCCACGACCAGTATGCCTCCCCCTCCCTCCCTAGCCGGAACTCACTACCCCCCTCATCGTCGTGCTGCCCCCTCCCTCGTCACACTGAAATCACCCAATCACGTGCCCCTCCCTGTCCGTTGCTGCTGCCGGGGGCGGAGGGGGACACGGCGGGACGGAGGGGGGTACTGCGGCTGGGGGTTGCGGTGGAGGATAGGCACATTGAGGGGTAGAAGAGGGCACGGAGGGGCGGAGGGGAGCGCAGAAGGGCGGAGCAGGAGCGGAAGGGCGGATGGGGGACGCGGCGGGGCGGCTGGGCTTGCGGCGAAGGGCGAAGGGGGGCACGGAAGGGCGGAAGGGGGACGCAGCGGGGCAGCTGGGCTTGTGGCGGAGGGCGGAAGGGGGCACGGAGGGGCGAAGAGGGACGAGGAGGGGCGGAGGGGGACACGGCGTGGCGGCTGGGCTTACGGCGATAGGCGGAGGAGGGCACGGTGGGTGACGCGGCGGGGCGGGAGGGGGGGCGGTCACGGCGAGAAAGGGGTAGTAGCAGCATTAGTAGCATTTTACGGCGGCAGCAGTAGTGGCGGGGAGGGGGTGGCGGTGGAGGGGGGCTCTACAAGGAGGGGGACTCCAGGCGGGGAAAACCCGGCAGCGACGGAGAGGAGGGCTGCCAACGGCAGCGATGGGGGAGGGTGGTCGCAGGGTTTGGGTAGGGGCATAGGAAAGGGAAGAAGATAACGAGGGTATTTTTGTCCAAAATAAATGGTCAAAGGAGTTGACCGTTAGCGATAGATGTTTTTCGTCAAAAGTGGGGGGTGTCATACATTCTTGTAATTGTGTGGGGTGCACCTTAAATATGGGTAAATAAAGTGGGATGCCACTCAAATTTTCTCTAATAATTTTGACTTAGTTGAAATCGAGATGACAGATTCATTGCTATTAATGTGGGGTTCATTGTATTAATCTTGGGGAGGCTGCCACTTAGCACATGGGCTTGACCATACTTTGGCCTATAAATATGTGTTTGTAGAGAAGAGAGTTTGCTCATTCTCATTCCACATGACTTCATGTCAAAAATGAAATCAACTTATCCTCCTCCTTGGCGATTCAGTCGACAATGGATTGTAGATCTCCTCGTTCAAATAAGCTACGATTTTAACGAAGCACTCCATCAGAGAACTGAGATGCGCTAAGTTTGCTATGGACAGAGCAGTTTGTGCACAACATCGAGTGCCAAGATGTTGATTACTAGATTTGGTTGGATTGTCAACCCACATTCTGTTCAATAGTTGCTTCGTGTGGGGATGTGCCTGTGCTGAGACGAGGAAGTGATGCACCCCTGACAAGGAATGATTCGCTCGTGATGAGGAAGTGATTCGCTCGTGACGAGGAAGTGATGTGCCTGTTTTGAGACGTAAAAGTGATGCGCCTATCCGTGGAGTTTAGAGTACGCTATAGTAGATTTTTTATGAAATAAAAAGTCTTTTTTATGTACAAACTTTCTATAAAAAATCTTCTTTTTATACACTTTTGTTTTTGTTTTTGTTCTTCTGATGTGCCAAGTTTGCTCTGTGTCTCTAGCGTATGCCTTTTGTAGCGCATATGGATGCGCCTTCTTTGGACTAGGTTTCTGGGTGCATGAATTTCCATACTTCTACAGACCCCCTTCAAAGTTTTCAAAACTGAGATAAGTTTTAAAATACTTTGAACAAGAAGCATGGGTGGTTTGACCTTTGTAAGCACCTAGCTTATGGCGCATGACCTGCTTAACGCATAGCCATCCTCGTGTATGACCACATTGGCACATTTAGTCAATTCGATGATAATTAATGATAATGCTTCGGTTCTCGATTTGACAGCTTGTCAGATTAATGACAATCTTTTTGAAGATTTGGTGTCGTCCTTTCACGCATTTTGAAGCGTCGACTGCTTTATGTCACTTTTTATCGGGTCACGTGCTTCCCAAGCCTATAAATAGGTGCTTGGGTGGTGAGAAAGAGTTCTCTATTTTCTTCCCCAAGTTTTATTTCTTTAGAGCTTCTTCTCTCTCAAAACCGTAGTTTTTCTTCGTGATGGCCCCCAAAGCTCCTCTCGCCGTCGCTGCCAGCAAGGACAAGGGCAAAATGCCGGTTGTCATCGCCACCGATGAGGGATGAGTTGTTGAAACGACTCATCCCGACGTTCGTAGGGAAATGATAGTTGGGTGACCGTCATTGATGACTTTTCAAACACATAGACACAATTGTGCACGGTTGAGCGCATGGATGGGCAACCATCTGGAACATACGTCAACCACTCTCCTTGCTGAAGCGCATGGGCGTAGCTCATAGAGTTATGCCTGAAGATGTGTCGAAGCTTCACTTTGCTAATGCGCATGGAATTCGGTCCTAAAGATGCATCGAGGAATAACTTTGCCAACGCGTATGGACTTCGGTTCTGAAGATGCGTCGAGGCTCAGCTTTCAGTGATGCACATAATTTCAGATGTGCTGATGCCAGGCTGCGCATGTCTTTTTGTTTTTTCTTCAAAAAGATCATATTTTTGCTAACTTTTTTCCTTTGTCTTTTTGTAGTGTCTATGACCTTGCCTAGGTTGGACAAAATTTTATTCGATTACTACCTCTGCCAGATGGGTTTGGACTTTAATGAAGAAGTTGTCAATCCTACCAAGGTCATAATTATGCTAGACTAGCCACCGAAGAGGATGGCACTGATCAAGGAACAACCCTCTGTGTTCCTCCAGACTATGATGGAGAAGGGCCCAATCCCTGTTGCTGGAAGTGATACTGACTTTTATCTGAAGCCCCAATTTCTGTTTGGGGACAGACTGGCTTCCTACGAAGCAAAGATCTTGAAGATACGGGAGGACTGGTTCTTTGACGGAAAGGGTCTTCGTATGTACGTGTCAAAGACCAAGCGTCAGCTGCTGTTGTCCATATTCACTAGTTTGGCTTCGAAGAGAAGGATAAACTGGGAGCTAACTCCAACCCTGGGAGGAGCAATTTTGGAGTCTTTCAAGATCAACTCCAGTTCCGATCAGAAGGACATTTTTACCTTTGTGCATGGTGGCTGCGAGTTTTACGTCCCGGGAGACTACTCAGTGATGTGCCCAACAACACCTTTGCTTTCAGCGCTTCAACCTTCACAAATCTTATGCTGGCGGCCAAGATCACATACCGAAGGGCAAATTTTGAGTTGAAGGTTGGTGCCATTATGTGCCGAAGTGGGACGATCTGACTTTGTGGATCCTGACAAATTATAAAGACGAGCACAAGGATCTTGGTCTGTATTATGCTATACGGGCTACCCAGGCTGGCATGGAGATGAACCAGTATATGTTCTTAGCCCTTCTGGAGCTATACAATCCTCATACCGGGACGTTTTACACACCTGGAGGAGATCTGGGCCTGGCACTCCACAAAATGTTTGAAGTGTAGAAACTCCCTTGGGGTACTGTGCCATATGAGGAGTATTCCCCAACCAATGAGGAACTCTTTAACCTGGATGTAAAGGACTCAAAAATGGTAGCGGTGTATAAGAAACTGTTATGCCACCACCATGTGTGTCAATGGAATGACAAGACCAGGCCTTCCCCTATGTGACTGTGTGGAGGGATTACGTCTTTACCCAACATAACGACGATCCGAAGAAGCTTCATATCACCACTCCTCAGGGTTCCTCACGTGACAAAATTGTCGCCATGATGAAGAAGCTAGGTGAGAGTCGTGAGAAGATGAAAATATAACGTCGGCTGATAATGTTTACAGTTACTTCTGGCACGACATGCACAAGATGTCTCCGAAGGCTGTGCTGGCTGCCTATCTAATGATATGGCTTCAGGATTATGTGTTCCCCGGCGGGTCAGGATCCATGGAGAGGGTGACCCAAAACCTTATCCTGCATGCTGTGAAGCTGGCATTTGGCCATCGTTTAGCCTTGCTTCCCGTGATGGTGTGGAATCTTCAGCGGGGTCTATGAAAATTTATAGAGAATGTTCTCAACATAGAAGGAAGAAGCAGGAATTTTCCCCGGGTAGAGCTGCCTTACCACTACTTAATAGGGTGGTTGATACTACATAATCCCAATCTGATGAGCCCTGGCTTGGAAGAGGGCTACATCGAGAAAGATGCCCTTATCTGTCGCTACCGCAGAAGAAAGTGGCTGTATAACGGTGTCATCGTCTGTCGAAAGGTTCTGTCCTATATCTAAGGATGGGATATTTTTAAGGTTGGCCCAACTTAAGCTGATGAGGAGTTGAAAGATATGGGCGTAGATGCTTCCACCCTAACGACGTGGGGTTTGCATTGGTTGCAGTGCGTCTGACCTTTTCATTTGGTTTATCGGAATAAGAACCACTGCTTCCTGGAGCCGTATTTACCAAGCCATTTTGCCCATAAATTTGGCTACAGTCAATTGATTCTGGATAACCCTAGCACCTGCCTAGGGTTCATCGGAAGCCTACTGGATAAATCTCGAGCTTGGCAGTACTACAATGCTAGATTTACATGGGTGCGCTTTACGGCTCCACTTCTGAATTCCAGGCCCCATATTTTATATTCCTCCGTAAAGCTCTATTATTCGGTGAATACTCCATCTTCCGGTTATAATAGAAAAAGAGTTTTATTGTCGGGACCCAGCTCAAGGTGTCCTTGGACACTATAATGAAGGCTCCGACATATCTTCCGCAGGGAGCTCCCGTACCGGCAGCTGCCCCAGTGGTAAGGTCAGAGGAGCTGCTGGAGGAGTCCATGGATAATCGACTGAAGAGGCGTGTTTCAACGGGCGCGAGTCCTTCTGCGCCAAAAAGGCCAAGGAAGGTATTGGCGTCCATTTCGGGGGGTCCTTGCCTGCGAAAAATCTAAAAAAGCCTTCTTCCGTAAAGGTAAATAGATTATTGTCCATTCTAAAGGATAAAGTGGTCTTCCTTCTCTTATCGTATTTCTTTTATTTGTAGGATACGAAGAAGAAGAATAAGAAATCCAGGTCTTCGAAGCAAGACCTGGACGAATCCTTCGAGAAGGAAGTCGTCAGCTCTTCCGAAGAGTGTATCCATGAAGTGGTGGAGTCTCAGGACGAAGAGGACCAAGATGACAATATCCAAGTCTATACTCCCACCTCTTTTAACCATACGGAGGATAACTTTGGCGACCTACTGAGGTCATTGAATGCTGACCAGCAGCCCTCGACGAGCATCCTAGGTACTTTTGTTTATACGTAACTTCATATTTTGATGGTGGTAATGGTCATGTCTTGTTCGCAGATATGCATCAGGCAGAATCTTTACTGAACAC
Organism: Iris pallida; assembly: GCA_029216955.1. Lineage (NCBI taxonomy): Eukaryota > Viridiplantae > Streptophyta > Magnoliopsida > Asparagales > Iridaceae > Iris > Iris pallida. The sequence goes on from JANAVB010036823.1 coordinate 138,544, forward strand.
GGACAAATATGTTGCTAGCACCGATGTGGTAGCTGAAGAAGCCACTGACCAACCTCTGGAGAGGGAACTTCCTAAGGCTCTCTTCGAGGTTGAGACAGAAGGGGCTCGGGAATCATCCCCTCCGACCGATGCCCCAGATGTCACTGCTATGGTTGTTGAGGAGGAACCAATGACTGAGGGTGACGATGAACCTGGGGAAGCTGAAGGGGTAGTCATTGCTGAGTCGCCCCATAAGCATGAGATGGAGGAACCGGCTTCGCTGCTGAGTCCTACGCTTGTCCCGACGACAGAAAGTGAAATGGAGGAACCGACTCCGCTGTCGAGTCCTACGCCTGCTCCAGCTACAGAGGGCAGAATGGAGGAACCGATTCTGCTGTTGAGTCCAACCTCTGTGCTAGCAACAGCAGGCCTTGACTTAGGTGAGTCCTCTAGAACAGGTCTTGATCAGGGTGAGGCCTCCATTGTAGAAGACCATGTTCCCGTCTACATTCCCTGGGTAACTGTTACTATGGTAAGCCCATCAGAGACGATGCCCTCCATGGACCCTAGTTCTGGCGCTGTTGGAAGTCAGCCCGGGCCTATAGATACTGAGATCCCGAAGGCACCTAGGTCAGGGTCTCCCCAAAGGGAGGCTGATCCCGATACCTTGATAGCTGAAGGTTCGACTGGCGAGATAGCAGCTGCTCCGTTGAGTATTTTATCTCATAAGACCATATCACTGTCGAGTTCTGTCATTTTCAACTCTACTATACATCCAGTTCCCATGGGACTCTCGATGATGTCCCCTATCATAGCTCAAATATTGGTCGAGGCGGACGATTATGTAAAATTTATCATCGAGGTCTTTTATAAGATTTTGAAGAGGGGGTATCTACTGTTCTGGAGCAGGGCCGGTCTTTTCTAGTGGCCAAGACATCAGCGCTCTAGCAAGTTGTCTCCATAAGGTCTCACCAGGGCTATGAGGCTATAGCTGAAGCACTGGAGACGTCAGTTGACAAGCTCGACCATCGTCTAGCTGAGCTCCAGAGCCTCCAGCAAAATGATCTCTCCTCCCTGATAGAGGAGGAACATAGTAGGTTGGCTGCTGAAGTTGTTGAGGCAGAGTCAACTTATTCATCTAGCCGAGCCGTCCTGGAACATGACTTGGTCGAAGTCGGCGCCAAAGAGCATGAACTTGCAGCAGCTATGGAGACCCAAGTCAGCCTGCAAGAGATCTTGGGTGAGCGTGTGGCGAAAGTTGATGATAAGATCCGCTTGCTCCAGGAACAATGGACCCAATTCATAGCTGATTCTCAGTAGGTGACATCCAAGAAAGTTGCACTTAGTCACGAGGTGGCGAAACTTACTCAACATTTAGCCCAGCTGACTGAGAAGAAGGCAGAGCTGGATGCCAAACATGCGGGCGTCATCGCCTTCAAGGACGAGGAAGTGATGTACCGCGAGGATGAACGCCGGGCTTTAGCGAATGTCCAGTCTAGAGCAGAAGCTCTGAAGCGCCGTATTGGCGAGCTGTGTGCCGATGCTTAGCTTCTCTTTTGCTCTTTGTATTTTGCTTTTTCTTATTTTTGAAATGTAGTCCCTTTTTACTTTTTATGATAAAAAGAAATAAAGAACTTTTGTTTGTTCGTTCTTGTCATGAATTTGTGTGAGACTTTTTGGACTTAGCATCTTTAACGCACCTTGGTTTTAGGTACGGATGGTAAGTTGAGGCGATAATGGAAATTCGATTAGCAATCATATTTACTCAGAGTTAATGCATACGTGGTAAATATGAGGTTTGTGGTAGAATTTTTTTACTCAGAGGTTATACGAACATGGTAAGAATAAACTCTGTAGGGACCCATAAAATAACTCAGAGGTAAAAAAGGACATGGATGTTCTATGTGTGGAGTATAGCAATACAGAGGTTGCTGAATGAGAATATTTACTCAGAGGTAATGTGGACATGGTAAACATGAAATTTAGAGTCGTCTTACCCAGAGGTAGGATAGAACTCTACGGAGATAAAGAAAACAATTCATAGGCGATACGGACTTGGATGTTTTCTACTGGGAAAATGATGAAGGGAATGCCTTAGAGCAGTTGGGATCCAGAAATATATGATGATCAAGAGGGATGAACCTGATTGTCGAATTCATAAATACATGCTGGGGATGTAAAAATACATGTTGATAGGTTTCAAACGTAGTATTTATTTAGGAACTTTCCATTGATTGGCACCATAAACAAGTCTCCGTTCGGTTTTGCGAGTCGATAGGCATTATTAGAGTATACTGTCTCTATGATGAATGAGACTTCCATTTGGGTTCGAACTTTCAGGCTGTTTTGTGAGTCATTACCATTGGCCTTCTAACTGACAGGACAAGGTCACCCACTTGGAATATTTTTTGTTTGACCTTCTTATTGAAGGCTCCAGAAATGCGAACTTGATAGAGCTTAATGTGTTGTTGAGCCAGAAGACGCTTCTCATCAAGCACCTCTAGCTCCTGTAGTCAGCGATGTTGATTATCCTTATCCGTTAGCTAATTTGTGATAGACACCCATAGCGAGGGACTCTGGATTTTGAGAGGAAGAACAGCTTCGCTCACATACACCAAAGAAAATGAATTATTATCCGTTGGAGTCTGGACCGTTGTATGGTAGGCCCAAAGGCATTCGCCTAACTTTTTGTCCCAATTGCGTTTATTAGATGACACAACTTTCTTAAAAAATTTGACGATCGTCTTGTTGAAGGCTTCGGCCAATCCGTTCGCCACTGGGTTATAGGCGGTAGACGCCATATTTTGGATGCGATTCTTATCACAGAATCTGTTGAACGCATGACTTATGAATTATGGACTTTTGTCGCAGATGATCCTTCGAGGTACCCTGAAACAGTAGATAATGTGATGCTTGATGAAGCTAATCACCTTTGAGCTCTTTACCTCTGACAGAGGTACTGCTTCCGCCTACTTAGAGAAGTAGTCGGTAATTTCCAGAATGAAGCGATGTCCCCTGGATGACGGAGGGGTAATCAGTCCGACTATGTCCATACCCCAGGCTTCAAATGGCCAAAAGACGACCGTAGGGTATAGGAAGTCCGAGGGTCGATGAATGAAGTCAGCACGCAACTGGCATGCTCGACATTTCTTGAATACTCAACAAAATACGCCATCATGGTTGGCCAGTAATAGCCCATGCATCGGAGTCGATCCTGAAGCTTAGGACTAGGTTGATGGGCGCTATAGGTACCGTCATGGGCTTTCCGGAGAGCTTTGATCGCCTCCTCGTTTGATAGACATCGGAGGAGAATCCTGTCATATGAACAACGATACAGTATTTTAGTAGCTGTATCATAGTAGATTCGGAGATAGAAGCTTTTGACAGACACGGCTTCCTTCGGGTCGTCTGAAAGGATTTCGTAGACTGCATAGTCGATAAACAAAAATTGCCAGTCCCTAACGTTGATGTTAGTGTCTGTTTGCATATCGTGGTTTAAACACATGCATAAATTGTTCTTGGGACACACCAGTTCTCGGCCAATCACCGTGACGAAGTGTTGGATTCCGAAGGGTGCTGCCAAGGAGGCGACGAGGCCAGTTAGAGCGTCCATCTCTAGATTTTGTAGCCGAGGCACATGCTCTATAAAAAACTTGATGAAAGTCGATATGATGTCCAGGGTTGCCTTATGATAGGGAAGTAAGTCTTCATGGCGGACCTCATACTGTCCTCAAACCTGATTGATAATGAGTTTTGAATCGCCGTTGGACTTGTAAACCCACTTCCCGAATTTATTTATTTATTTTGTTTTTAGTTTTATATTTTTCTAGTTAGAAAATAAATTTTATTTTTTCTTAATTCTATAAAAGATATTTGTATTGACGTAGGGATTTGTCAACTTCTTTTAATTTGATTTTATTTTTATAAAAAGATATATTTTTAAACATATTAATTTTCTATTATCAATTATGTTTAAGTTTATATTTATAAAAATCTATTTTTAAATATTATTGAATTATTATATATTTTTGTATTTAGATGTGGTCATTCTAAATTATGATTAAATTTAGTCTTAATTTATTGCTATATTATTTTAGATAAGATTTGTATTTATGAAAATATACATTTAGGAATATTTGAATTATTCTTATTAATATTTTTGAAATTTAATTTTATGAAATCTATTTTAAAGATTATTTAAAATATTAGATATTATTTTAAAGTAATATTATTGTGATTAATTATGGATTGGGATTGGGTCAAATCTAATTTAATTCATGGAAGGATTTAATTCATTGAATTTAATTCTTTCTTATTTAGGAAATCTCCCGTCTCCTATATAAAGGAAAGCTTTCCGCTTTTTTCCACAAATCCAATTATTATTATGATCAATTATAGATTGAGATTTGATCCATATAGTTTTGAGATTAATTTGATTTGAATTTAATGGAAAAATTTATTCATTAGATTCTTGACTATTCCAAATTAGGAAATTATTAGTCAATCTCCATCTATTTAAGGAGTCCTTATTCTTCTTCCAAAACCAAAACCCTTCCAATCTAATCCTAATTAAGTAATGAATATAAACCTATTGAACCTATGTCATCTCCCATATTTTCTTTTCCAAAATTCTTCTATTTTTCGTTCAAAATAGGCCAAAATTCGTCATAAATTTCAGCCTCATATTTTTAAGCTATAGAAACATCGTGAAGCCATTGCGACCAACTACGGACTGCGTTTCACCACCAGTTTTTTTGTTAGAACCATATCGTGGTTAGATTTCTAAAACTATATTTTATTTTATGTAATTATTTACGTAAATATTTGGAGATTTATTTGAGTGTCGATTGTCCAAAAATTGACGTGTCGTACTATTTTTGAGATTTTGGGAGATCCAAAACTCCGTTTTGCGATCCGTTTAAAGCTTTAGAAAGATAAAACGAAGATCTATAACATATAAATTTTCCAAAAATTTAGAAATTCATTTAATATTTTGTTTTATTTGTTGAACTCATATTTGACCGGTAATTCACCGATTTTGTCACGGTTAGCCATAACGGTGATAACTTTCAACCAAATCAAGATTATGTCACACACGTCAACTGCAACTTAACTTGAGGTAAGTACACTATTGTTTTATGTTTCCAGTATATTATAATGCTATACAACATTGTGTTTCAATTTGATATCATGTTGAGACACGATTGTGACACGATAGGCTTGATTGTATCATTGCTCATTTATTGACTGTTTAGTGAATCGGGAGGGAAAATGCTAAGTAGACATGTGAACAAATCCCAATGAATGTTTAATATGGATAGCTAATTCATACACCTCACGTATGGGTTGGCCGTACCAAAAATGTGGATAGCCATCTTATGATGTGCCATATTAGCCCAGCCGTTCACATGTCAAAAGGTATTTCAAATCACTGTTAGATTAGTTTTACTTGTTCATATTCTAGTTGTCTTGTTTATACATATTCCTGCTAGTAGTTTCTTGTACATATTTATTATTTTCAGTTCATATACATGTTTCCTTTATTCTCTACCACATCTCTACTTATCTAGCTTATTTTGTATTAAGTTATGTAATTGCAATATGGTTGTACTTTACTTCTTTCCCAACTGGATCATTGCAGGTGACTTGGCATGTTTCCTACTTTGTGCTATGGAGGACCATTCAAGGAAGTTAGAGAGCTTGGAGGCCGAGCTTAGATTCTAGATAGCTTAGATAGTTATTTTATTTAAATGTTTAGCGGATTTGTTCTCCAAAAATCATTTATGTTGTAATATTGGATTTGTAAATAAAATAGTTATTGTGAATGAGCAAATAGATAAGATTTTATTGTATTTGATATTGAGGTCTAGACAACGTACTACTGTCGATGTTGTAGCGTAGGCTGGACTTGGCTACGTACTCGTATCCCGAAAAGCGGGTGCAGATCGTGACAAGTTTTTTTTGTGACCCATGCAGGTCTGTTTTTGCAAAAAATTGCGAACTCGTAGTAGTACCTATATTAGTCGTACTACTGCAGACCTGAGGCTAAGAAATGCTCATTCATAATTAGGATTGATTTGATTTTTAGGAGTATGACTAAGACTAGGAGTCCCTTATTTAATTTCCTTGTTGGGTAGTTAAGGTTGCTATATAGGCCATGTGATTTAGATAGAGATTTATTGGATTCTAAACCCTATTAGATAACTTAGGATTTTTTCCAGAAGGAGGTACTATTGTGTTTTGACACGATGGTAGGATCAAAGGTGGGTAGACTTTTCGCTTGGTAAATTAGACCTTCCTAGGATTCAATTTCTAATCTTGATCATTTATGTAATATTATTTTTTTCTTTAATCATTATCATCCTATCGTTTTAATTCCCATTAGCCATAGTAATTATTTTTTCTAAGAGTCAATATTCTATTTCCATCTATTGAGTTTTGAGCCTAACTTGATTCAATTATCCATATATTTATTCTGAGTCAGTTTTTTTAAAATTCAAGATATATATATATATATATATATATATATATATATATATATATATATATATATATATATATATATATATGATTTATATATATGATTTAAAAAAAAAAAATATATATATATATATATATATATATATATATATGATTTATATTTCTATCATCTTCAATTGTTTACTTCCTAATCGATCGTTTGATTTTTAAAATTGATATTTTTTCTTCAAGGACAGATACTTACACTTTTTCTATCATGATCGACATGTTTGAATTTTTAGAAGCTCTTTAAAATTCTTATGGATATAGTTGAAATAATTTTTGATGACTTACAATGGCAAGGCAGATGCACACTGTCCACAATTATTTGAATTATGGAGACCGTGGGTTCACTGCAGCCAGCAGCACACTGGCAAGATATAACCCCTAAGTTGAAGTAATTTTAAGTAAGTATAGGTTATTGAATAATATTAGAACTATGTCCAGTTGCCCTATTTTGATCTTTGAGTTGTTATGTCCATATTGGATAGAGTTGATAGAGCATTCGATATCATATTCTTATTTGAGTTATGAAACCACGGGTTTACTGCAGCCAGATGTTGTAACCACCACTTTTCTAAAATAAGGGTAACTTTGAACTTTTGTAAATTGATCATTAAATAATAGGATTTAAATTATGTTAATAATTTATTAGTAAATTTTTATTATTTTATTATTAATTAAATTGATGCATTGTGATTTTATTAGTGAAACCCTAGAACTACTTTGTGTAGAGGTTGGCCATGACCATAGAAACTTGTTAAAGAGGTTAGATGACTTAAGTTAGACTCTAATCTAGCTATCATACCATTTAAAGCCCATTAGTTAGCTAAAACCTTAAGTCACTTTGGGGCATTCCCTTAAAGGGCCTTAACTTGCATGTTAGGAAGGCCTTTGAGCCATTTTCTCGACGCAAACCTAGCCCACTATATGGCCGGCCAAGAGACACCCCACCCTCCTATTTAAGCATTATGTTAGCCCCTTGCCTCCTTCCATTAGCAAACCCTAACCCTACTTTGGTGTTCTTCTCCAAATTTGTCCCCTTTCTCCAAATCACCTCCAAATTGAACCAAATCATTTGCAAATCACTCTCCTACTGTAGAAGAGGTCTTTATTGGCTAGCTGGCAAGGATTGAAAGCAATTTGACCATTAAAGCTTGGTGGAGATCTAGATCTAGAAGGTTTCATTGAGATTCCAACTCTCAATAGGTAATGGCCTCTAAACCCATTAATATTTTGATTTCTCTTCATAAATGCATTCATTTAGGGTCCCCTAGCTGTAGGCCAAGTTTGGTAGGAAATTGAATCCATTTAGGGTGTGTATCGGAGGAGTACAGAGTGCTATGAAATGTGTTTGATGAAATACATCAAATAAATGAATGTTAATGATTTTTAAAACTAATTATATGAAATTGTAGCTAAATATGTGTAGATTGATATTCCATTCAACTGAGTCAATTTTTGGACACTTTCGTGTCAGTTTTAGGATACGGAAACACAGCACGAGGCTGTGGTGACTTCCCCTGCTACCCGTGTCATGTCCCTCACTGTACACGACACGTCGTGACATAAATTTTTGTGGACACATGAGGCAACCTCTGATAGCATGCCCCCAAAGTTTAGGTCAAATTGGTTTTGTATTCATGAAGTTATTCCACTTGTACTGGTTTTGCTCACACACACACACACACGAGAATTGAGGCTCTGACATGGCCTAGAAACTAGGACACGACACGACTTGGACACTAATCAGTTACATGGACACGTACACCTAGACCTAGGCTACCTTAGGATACGACCCCATGACCATTAGTTGGACACACGTGTCCCTAGACTGGTCGACACACACGCACCACACCCTCCTGTGTACTGTCTGTATACTTATAGTTGACACCTCTGTTTGACACTGTATTGGACACTTTGAGGACACACACACGACATTTGAACACTCCCTAACATGCTAGACACCTTGACACACTGACTGGACACATTAGACACTTTGGATTTTGATGTTTGGGTTCCAGTTTGAAACTTGGGTTTAGGTGAACTGTTGAGTTGGGTTTACATGATGTGTGTGTGCCTCTGTTGAGTTGAGTTTGAGTTGAACTCAGATTTCTAAGTGAGGTATGTATTATGAGTGAGCAAGCAACCTAGGAGGAGGTCTGTACAGGATTAGGCCTGTGTTGGCCTTGGCAACATGCCAATTTAGCCAAACAGCCTTGCCTTGCCTTGGCTTTTGCTGCCTTGGCAGCAAAGGAGGCCCTTGGAAGCATGGCCTACACTTGGGCTACACTGCCTTGAAGCAGCAGCAACATTAGCTGCATGTGCAGTAGCAGCAGCAATGCCAGGACAGGGTATACTACTCTGTAGCAAGGGTAGATGGTAGCATAAGCTATTTGCTGCTTGGAATGAAAAGAAAAGGGGAAAGGAAGGCATTAGCAGCAGCAAGTCAGTGTGGCCTTAGGCCATGGTACTGAAATGTTCAGTGGCATGGAGGTTGGTATCAGATATCTAGGTGCCATAGAGTGGCATCCTAAGTTAGGATGCCTAATTTTCAGAGAATCATATAGATAGGGTATAAATGTAAGAGTGCTTGGCATATGGCCATATGGCCTATGTTGCTTCAGTTAAGAGAGGCATCGTGCATATCCTTTAATGAAGTAAAGATAAAGGGAAATTGATGAGTATGATATGGCTATGGTTAGGGGTAAGGAAATACAATTTTGAGGATTTGTGAAATGACTAGTGTATATATATACATATAAGTGACATTTAAGATAGGTATTAGTATATGATTTTTTATGAGTTTAACTTAATATAGAGTTGAACTATAATAGTCTATTATCCAAACCCTAGAAATATACCATGTTGACCAATTAGTTAGAATTGACCAAATGACTCTTTGACCTAGAAATAGCCTAGTGGACCTTGTTTGACTAGATAGTTGACCAAACCCTAGATGTTGACTTGGTTTGACTAAGGTTGACCAAAGTTGACCAAGAGTTGACTTTGACCTAGAATGGTCTAGAATCATGTAGATTGCATTATAACTTCAATTATTACCTTTTGAATACATTATAACCTGTATTGCTCTAATTAGGATATTGTGACTCCGGTTCGGACATCTGTATTCATTAGTCTTTCAGGGTATCAGGTGAGTACATTCTCTGATAGTTCATTCATTTACTTGTCGATTACTGTATTTCAGTTCTAGTTAGTTCTATTTGATTCTATGTCAACACGGATTGATATTACTTGATCCATTGCATAGGACGCTCACCTTTTACATGTCTTGCCTCCATTACTGGAATCACCACTGGAACCACCTACTGGCATCATCATGTTCTGGCTGGACTTGTACTTTACTTTCGTGTTGGGTTATGGATTCACTTGTACTGGTTGGGCAGGGAAATATTTGAGTAGACATGTGAACATTCCTAAATACTGGAACCACCTCTCTTGGACTTATACTGGAATGCTAGTTATCCCACACTTGGCCAGGTGTGCGATATGCTTGATTTACCGATAGTCGTTTATATGTCGATCTCGGTATTTTAAAACACACTGGCAAGTGTCATGTTTAGGACTCACCCTGGAATTACTCTCTGGACTTATATTGTCTGGATTCACATTGGGATTACACTTGACTTACATTATACTGTCTGGACTTATATCAGATTACTCTAGTTCAGCTAGCTTTTATTTACAGTCTTCATTGTCATGATCTTCTGATTCGTTATATTATTTTCTATTATACTTTAACTGTTGCTCTACATCATTACCTGTCTAAAACTTCCATGCTTCATCAATATAACTGTCTATAACTGCTTTATAGTCTTTGCCATTTACTTAGGATTTCTAGATGAGTTGTGCTCGTTCCAATCCTGACTGGATACGTTGACAAAATATTACATATGTTTGTCCCAAGGACACTTGCCCTACATGCTATGGGCCTGCAGATGGATTAGCTACCTTTGGCCCCGACTTTCAGGAGTGATCGGGAGACTAGCTTAGTAGACTAGTTATAGATTTCATGTTTGAACTTGAATTATAATAAGTAGAGATATTTGACTTTGTATTTGAGAATGTTTGAGATATTATTATTTAGTAGTTGTTGTTTGTTTAGTCTTAGTAGTTATCTAGACTTTTGTGTTATCTTATCGTGCTTAGTCTGTGATTGAGTATTATCATATCAATACTTGTCCTCCGTTAGGAGTTTTGATTTATGACAAGTACAATATATATTTACGTGAGTTGTTTAGATCAACGTTCTACCGCCAATTCTACGGCGTAGGCTGGACGCTGTTACGCACTTGTACCCTTATACCGGGTGCGGGTCATGACAGATGTACACTAGCGAGGCATAAATTTTCGGTAAAATGACTTCAGATAGCTTACGGTTTTCAAATATTATAGAGACTACATCCTTTTTGGCATATAACTATTGATTTTTATGGTTTGCAATTTCATGTACCCTCACTTGAATTTGATTTAGTTCTTATCTTTTTCTTTCTTGAAACTTTTTTCTTATCTTTTATTTTCATATCATTATTAGGTTTTCTACTAATCTTTTAAACCGATTTTGATTTCTTTTCACTATATACATAATCGTATCTAGATTTGATAATCGTGCCTATATAATTTGGATTAAATAGCGGATCGTGCCGAAACGATTTCGATTTGATCATTCTTAAACGATTTTGATCACGACTAGACTATCCGGATTATATTTTGATTAAGCCAATTCGCGTCTTTTCCAAGATTTTTATTCTATAATCTTGTCCAAATGATTTGTGTTAATAGATAATCGTGCCTAAAGACTTTTCTTGTTGAGAAAATCCTATTTCGATTCTATCGTTAACCAAGTCTAGGTTTTGACAAACCCTTTTTGATTATATTTTGATCGTGTCAAATCATATCTTTTCTTGAGCTCGATTCAATCTACGATTATGCCTAACC